>CACRWH010006675.1:0-12604 GCA_902655005.2 Marronus borbonicus | reverse complement strand
AAGCGATATCGGACAACTGGAACAATAGAAAATCGTGTTCGTCCCGGAGCATCTAGGGAAACAACAAAAGCTGAAGATTTGAGAATTGTATTATTAAGCGAACGCAATAGAAAATTAACAGCGCCACAAATAGCAGCCGAAGTCAATCGCGGCCGTGAAGAACAAGTTTCGGCGAGTACGGTAAAACGTCGACTTCAACAAGCGGACCTTCATGGACGCATTGCCATTCGAAAACCCTTATTACGTCGGGGCAACAGAGCAAAACGGCTACAGTGGGCCCGTTCTCATCTAGATTGGTCGTTAGATAATTGGAAACACGTGCTTTGGAGTGACGAGTCAAAGTTTGAGGTTTTTGGGCAAAATCGACGAGTTTATGCCCGAAGATCTAAAACCAAAAAGTGATCCCGAACTGCATTGTGCCAACAGTGAAGCAAGGGCGTAGTTCTGTGTTAGTGTGGGGATGTTTCTCCTTTGCTGGGACGGGAGATTTATGCAGAGTGCAGGGTGTAACGAGGAAGGAAAATTATTTTGCAATACTCCAGAATCATGCAGTGCCATCAGGCTTGCGTATAATAGGCCGTAACATTACATTCATGCATGACAACGACCCCAAACACACTGCGTTAGTGTGTAAGAACTATCTAAAGGAGCAAGAAGAACAGCACACCCTGAAAGTAATGACATGGCCCCCACAAAGCCCAGATTTGAACCCTATAGAGTTGTTGTGGGATGAACTGGACACGAGGATCGGAAAAATATACCCAACTTCACAAGAACATTTACGGAATATTCCGCAACATGAACGGATTAATATTCCACAATTCGTTTTAACAAAACTTATCGAAAGAATGCCTAGAACAGTTCGAGCGGCGATTAACAGCAAAGGAGGTCTTTTCCATGAAAAAAAAAAAATAATGTTCGGCATGTTATATGAGGCCAGAATAACGTTTTATTTATTTATTTTTGTCTTTTTTACCTGTACATACAATAAAATTGCATTTTGTTTTTAGTTTCGTTTGTTTCTGTAACCTTTTCATGTTTTTCACCAACCGACCGAACTTTTCTGAACGGCAGTGTACATGCTCGATTATATAACAGAATTTCTGGTTCGCCAAGTCATTTCTTCCGTATGCATCCTACATACAAGTTAATTCCTTAAAAAATCGGTATAATCAATCGTACACCAACGCAGTAACTTTTTGCTGGCGCTGTAGAAATAACATCCAAGCAAAGCGTAAATAATAAAGCAAAAAAGAAAACTTTTCCAGTCACACAACCATATTTAATTCACTAAAAGATCCCATCAAAACTACAAGAGCAAAAAAAAACTCATATCGCCCCCCACCAACGCAAACTCCACCGCGAACTACACTGCATTAAAATGTAAATAAAGTGATTTAATTTACGACGCATTCGCCGCCTCGCTATTGGCCGAAAACAAAGCGCAATCTAATTACCTCATATTCACGCTCGAAAACCGCCATTGTTAGCCGGTTCGGCGGTTCTTAGTCCGTAATTGAAAGAACAATACCTCCCAGACTCCGGACTTGGATGGAAAATACGACAGCTAGATAATTACCGGCTCAAATCTGATAGAGATCAAGTCAAGTGGCCCGAACGGCTGCGGAAGGCGTTAAGTGGCCAATACAATCGACTGGGAATAATTTCCATTCGGTTTTTGCCGTGAAGTGGGGGGAATTGTGTATAGGAAGCGATATCTTCGAATTGAATGTGCGGATATAATAGGGAGAAACAATAGGGTGCGGTATTGCGGTGTATTGTATTAGGGGCACATGAGTTTGTTGAGGTTATCGTCGTCGTAAATAATTGTCATTCGCAGTAAGAGAGGTAAATTGGACGAAATAAATTTATATTGAGAACTCTATAAATACCTGCAGGAGCGGTAGATTTTTATATAGGGTAGTCTCAATTTAGGTTAACTCAACAATAATCGACGAACGATTGACTTCATTCTGCGTTTGGTGTCGAAGCACCATCCAAAACCATGGTTTATAGACTGGTTTGCAGAATTTAAACGTGGACGAATTTCGCGAAGATCGTCCATTAAATGCTATCCTTCCGGCGAACGCGAGAAATGATTGCAGCGCATCGACATGTGACATATCCAAAGCTCAAAAAATGGCTCGTGTTAGTTGGTGCAAAAGAATGCTCCAAAAATTTGATCGCGGTGCTTCTGTGATGAAAGCTGGATATATTCATACGAACTCGAAACAAAGCAACAATCCACTGTTTGGGTGTTCCAAAATGAACCAAAACGAACGAAAGTTGTTCCTCCACGAAGCGTTTCAACAAATATGCTTCTTTCTTCCGTAAAACTGGGCTTGTTGCTACCGTAACGCTGATTGGTTTGATACCGTGTTGCCATAAACATCGGCGCGTCATCCTTCACCACGATAACGCAAGCTCTCACACAGCACATCGAGCAGTTGATTATTTGAAGGAGAACAACATTGAATTAATAACTCGTTGCCGCCTGACTTATTACCTAAAGGCTTCTTCCTGTTCCCTTTTGTCAAAAACAAATTGCGTGGTGAGCGGTTTTAGACACCGGAAGAGGCTGTTGAAGCATTTAAAAGGCATGTTTCTAAGATGCCCGCTACAGATTCTTCGAATGAAAAAGCGCTTAAAACTTAAAAATAAAGTGTTTTTTTTTCTTCGAATCTAGCGATTCTTATCAACATAAATTTTCAAAGCCTCATACTTGAGACTGCGGAACGTATGGTATAAAGTTGTAGTATTAGGATTTTCGACTGGAAGTTTTGTGAAGAATCTTGGAATGAAAAAGAAATTGTTTATTTTGTTTTTATTGTAAAAATATCATTCCAATTTGGAGTTCCCCCAGTCTCCTTTCACAATAATAATTAAACTTTTAACGTTAAAATCTCAATTCGACGAATATTCTCGGAAAGAACAATCTGGCGAATACAGAGAGAACAGTTAAAAGTCACTAAAGAGGAAAAGTTTTAAAGCATTTCCCCCCTCTATATCTACGCCCTTTGCGGAGTGGAAGTTTTATGTTATTAAATTTCTATCGGGCTAATATATTCATCAGCGGCCCGCTTAATTGGTGTGCCTAATTAGCGCGAGCGAAGTAATAAAATATCTTTAAGAGAACGATGTGGAAGAAGTGCCGAAGAAGTTTTATATAGAGAACAAAGTTGAACCGCACGCTTTTCGCGGAAAATCTAAAATTGTAATTAGCTAACCGTTCGGAAAATAATCATCGTGTTGGAAAAGAAGACTTCTCCTCTCCACCTCCGCCGGCTCTCGCCGTTCCGCTTGCGAAGGTGTTGTACGCTGGGGAGAAGTTTAGTTTAAGAAAAGAAGAGTAAAGGGGGACGTGGAGGGTGAAAATTAATGAAGCAACGCATTCGTTAAACGGTAAAACGTTACATCACCCGTTCCAGCCGTTCGGATGGATGTAAATCGTGAAATAACTTCATTAATATTCTTCGGGATTTCGCATCATCAAAAAGTTAATTTCAGTATAAAAGCTGGAGGTTTTGCCGGAGCCGAGGAAGCCGTATCTAGTATGATGCCAACGCTTACCTCGCCACGTGCACTCGTTCCACAGCCAACTTAACCGCTTTAAAGAAACAATCTGCGTAAATAATGGACGTCGATTCGGGTTCTAGATTTCGTTTCGAACGAACATAACTGTGGTGGAAGGAGAGGCGTTCATTACTCATTTCTCTATCTCAATGGAAGTTGGCAAAACGCAATTACCCGTGTTGAAACGTGATGGAATTAATTTTCGAATTGAGAGGTCTTAGAGGGGAGAGGGGGGGGCTTTATATTGAAAGGAACAATGGGTCAGTTAGGACTACAGATGCAAAAAACCATGTTTAGGCACATTGATGCTTCTTCAAAATCAGAATAATCAACTTTACCATAATTTAAAGATTGGTTTAGAGATGTTGTTACGCATGCTTTTTTTTTGCTTTCTACCAACATTATAATACAGCTTGGTTGAATATTCTTTTCAAATTTGATCCAATTCAAAAGGTTCAATCCATCGCATGCTGTTGTTTTAAACCATGCGGAGTGTTGAGTATATTAATATCTTTTGCTTATTTTGAATAGGAATCAATACGAGATTCCACGACATTTACAACCTATCGCACTTTACATCCTTCTCCGCCATTCAAAAACATCTCTTATTCTTCTCCCCTTTTCCTCTCGAACCCATCTCGCGAGAGATCGACCGTTTTCTGCCGTCGCCGCCACTTTCTCAGCCATCGGATAGAATAAACACAGAAATCGGTATATCGTCGCGAAGATCCGCGCGCGAAGACCCATTTTTATCGTTCCTCGTCGACGACATTTAAATAATAAGCAGATATCCGTAAACGGAACCGAGAATCGTACGCTGAGTGGAAAGGGTCCCGCCGATCCCCGGTAATATAAATAACGGGGCAAAGCAGTTTAGTTAGTTTAGCAAATGGAGCGGATGTTTTGACAGTCTTCCTTCTCGAACCGAATCTCGGCGAGCGCTGGTAAACGCGATGAGGATAACTGTCCTATCATGCAGTTAACTAAATTGCAGGATGAGAGTCTATTATCCGCATAGAAGCGGAATTTCTAATTCCAATTTTTAGCGTTAAGTAGCTTTTGCGTTCGAATAATTTTAATTATCGATATTCTCGCATTAAGTACGTTTGAAATGGCTTCTCGCGAATGGTACACGTTAAATTAAAAAAATCGTATTTGCTTTAGAGAAATAATGCGAGGATTATTCAAATTATAGTAAATCCCGATAGTGGCAATTTCTCCGACTGAAAACGCCTCCGCGTTGCTTTTTCATTGACAACAGCGGAACAAATGGAATATTACAACGATTGCATTGCATTCCCCCTTGTAAAGTTGTACACTCTTGCACATTACCTGCCGTTGAAATTATATATCTGTAAAAGCTCTGCTAGTACTTAACTATCGAGCATGGGGCAACCAGTCGACAAATTAACATTAATTCAAAACGACGAGCATCAGCAAAGCACGATGAATAATGTCCGCTTGGCAGATCGAGATCAAAGCTTTCACTCTGTATAGGTGACGCTAACAAAGTCGACAACGAGCTTTGTCGTTATCGCAGAGGACTACAGCCTTAAATAACGCTTTGACAACCATCAACGCGACTAATTGGTATTATTTATTATCAGACTTAATATTATCCGCGTTGCACGGCTACCCATCTTGTTTTGTGACGGCAAACGAGTACAATGTTGATGTTTATTGCGTCCCTTCAAATCCTAGTTTTAGCGATCAATCTTCGTGAAAAAAGATGAAGTGTGCACATTTTAAATCGATGATGTTGTTTGTGTAGTGAGGTACTGAAATGCCAGTAAAAAATTTCACGATTTGTCCTTGTGTTTTACGTGAAGGTGGCTGGAAAAAAGCGTCAAATTATCTCTTGTAACGCCAAGCAACGAAACCACCGCATAAGTTGGTAATCATGATCAAAAAGATAATCTATATCACAATGATATATGATGAGATGATAAGTTCTTATTTTCGTCCACTGCGCAGTCCTAATAGCTTCATATTCATAGGTAATTCGGTAATTGAGATGAAAATCACCGTTCACTGTCCTCACATCGCGCCAACAACACCAGCTGAAGGAAAATACAGAGGAAAAGAATTCTGTTTACTTATTCGAAAAAATCCCCCGCATATTACTGCCAGGAGAAAAGCTTAATTTGCACGCTGAAGGCAGGGCTTCTCCCGCGTATATAAAACCGCGATAATAGGGGGAGGCTTTCGGTTCGTGGGCT
Source organism: Marronus borbonicus (assembly GCA_902655005.2). Classification (NCBI taxonomy): domain Eukaryota; kingdom Metazoa; phylum Arthropoda; class Insecta; order Coleoptera; family Scarabaeidae; genus Marronus; species Marronus borbonicus. Next base: position 6,812 of record CACRWH010006675.1, on the reverse strand, counting down.
TTTATTGCACGTTCTCTCTTATGTAAATAAAACGATTTCCTTACTATGGTATCGCGTATCAACGACAAACGTACGTTCCCGATTTGGCGCGGTTGCTACATGCAGCACTCCTAAGGTATAGGGAAAACATCCTTACCCGAAAAGAATCTACTTTTTCTATCTTTGTTCATTTTCTCGAAAGAAACATTCAATGTGGATGGTCCAAATCAAGTTTTTCTTTTTATGACTGGAGATAACCACTTGCCCGGCACATCTTTTCTCCGCAGCAAACTGAGGCGACCTTATGAAGCTGCTAATTGTTGAAAAGGCAAATAGACCTAGAGCATTTAAGAGGTGTCCAAATCACCCCGTTGCCAGGGTGGAGCAAGAGACGGTTGCAATGGGTATCGTTCCGTTGTCTCCGAAAGCATTGCTTATTTTGGATAATGTTTCCGGATATCCCGATGTAAAGAAACTATGTACTGAAGACCGTCACGGGGAAAAAATTGTAATCCACAAACAATACAAGAGATTCGAGCAATGATTAATGTTTCGAGCAATGACCTCCTTTATTCGTTGAATGCGTTGCGGCAAATCACTACATTTAATTTTGATTTGCTGCCAGGGATATTGTCTCTCAATGAGGTAGTGAACAGTGGCCCAATATGGATGACCTGCTCAAAGCAAATTATGAGAACGAAGACTCTGTTCCCTTAGCTTGTTCATAACGTTAGTAGTTCTTGGTGCTCAGGTTATTAAATCTGATCAAGACAACGAAGATGACGTTGTTTAAACAGAGCTAACCAATAATGAAATTGTACAATGGCCTGTGGGAGGCGATGAACAGATTCTAGCTACGTATGACGAGATAATTACTGCAATCTTGAACAGGTTTTAGGGCTTGGCATGGATCTAAAACTTAACTAACGCCGAAGCAGAAAGATAAAAAAAATATTTTTAAGCTCTCCGACGGCAAGTAATGTACGTTCAATGCATCTTATAACTGTTTGAAAGCGATGAATATCACTTGCGTCTCTAAACGGTGATCATCTGTATTTCTCGTAAGGCGTATATTTGGTCTTCCCGCTTCCCTTCCTAAATCTGCTTTGGTGTTCTCCCATTATTTCATTCATTTTATTGTCTAATCTGCTCTTTATCGTTATTGCTAACACGTTATAAGCTATGCATTAAGAAGATCTGTGCCTCTATAATTTTTTACATTCCGACGGATCTCCCTTTTTTAATATAGGGTACAGTACTGCTTCTGGCAAGCGAATTATCTCCATATTTCGACTCCTCATGTTAAATCATTTCCTCATCGTCCAATAAATTCCCTTACTTATACAGGGTAGATTGAACGTACATCCTCTCCTTTAGAGAAGGAGAAGGCGAGGAAGGAAGTTCCATGAGAAAAAATGCAGAAAGACCATCAAATATCCAAAAACAAACAAACGAACTTTCTTATTGCGTGAACCAAATGATTCTAAGATTTCACCAAACAACTTTTATATAAAACATTTTTTTCATCTAAGTGGCTGTAGCAACATTATTCAATACAATTTAAATTATTAATTATGCTTCGCCATAAAGTGCTTTAATTAATGTTTCCGCTGTTAAAAATTCCATAGGCCCAATAATGTCGTTGCAAAAATTTATCTCCTGTATCCTGCATCTCAAGAGTAAACAATGCCAAAATCGTCGGTTAACATCTCGATTTTCAGCGACGACGGCCGACGAAAGAATCGCGAGTTTTGCATTGCAAATATTTAGCAAAGTGAGAAGTTCTCACGTAACAATGTTGGCGATGCCTAACGGGTATGCGAAATTTGCATAAACCCGACATGCGTCCCGTTAGATTCCGGCAAGCATTTCCACAATGCTAAACATACTATCTGTAGGTATCATTTGCGTTATAAACTTTAATAATTATTTTAGCCGTGCGTCGGTCGTAAGGTGAGGAAGATGAATATATCTTCTGATTGGGTTCGTAGTAGTTATCGATGGCGATTATCTATAATTTTTTGAGGAACCTAGACGCACCCCAGGCAGGTCAACATTTTTTTATTATATGTTGCAATTGGAGGGGCGCCATAATTTTTCCACTAAATTGATATCCAAACAACAGATAAAAAGCACAAAAAATTAGACACTCTTATTGAAAAAAAGTTTTTGTCGGGGAGTGTATATTATCATCGGAACGATAATCTTAAATTAAAAAAAAATACATTTGAACACATTCATAACCTCCGCTTTATTTTGCAACGGCAAATTTCAATCACATTTTAGCCGGTTGTGCATCTCCATTCTTTAATTTATAACTTGCAAGTTTTTCCGAAGTTATCTTCAGGGTGTGTATAAAATTCAATCTACGCCAACGTATATCGTGCTATCTCATTGCGTCATGTTGATATATCAAATTTATCACTCCTTGGGGTATGCAGGATTTCGTTTTATTCACCAGCTAACATTTTCCAATTTTCATAAACTCCAAAGATTGTTTCATATTGTTCCTTATTCCATTGCCATATGTAACACCTCTGCCATACATTGTAGGCTTGATTGAAATGTTAACTTTTTGTTGTTTTTATCATCTTCATTCGCGTATATTGTAGTTTAGCAGATCTTTACTTCGTACAGATCCCAGGAAAATGTGAATTAAATAAAGAAATTTGGAAAGAGTATTTATTAAAATTGGTGGTACGAGAAACACTTAGTTTTGCGCCTGATTCATTTTCTGATCAAAATGCACATATACAAATATTATGTGCTTTGTCTTAATCGATGTGCAATTGTAATTAATACCGAGTATTTCCAGCTCGGGTCCAGCTTTTTATAGTTTGCAACTGTCTCGCCATGGTGTTAATTAAATAAACATTATTTTGACCCGATTACTCGTAATCTGCATGAGGCGCTGCAGCAAGTTCACCCAACTTTTTTGGATAGGGCACATATACTCGAAACTGTTTCCCCAGTCTGTCCCAGTGATGTTCTATTGCTGAATAGAACTAGGCCCTATAAATGGAGTAAAAGGAACCACGTGCTCTTGTAATATGGTGGGTCCATGTACCCTGCACCCATCAAGCGCCACCACTTCAGTATGCCAGCCCAAACCATAACGGAGCTGATGCTTTCAAATTCTTTCCGGTAATCTGGTGATCTTAAGCAGAATCTGGAGTCGTCCGAGAATAGCAGCGTGATTTCAGTTGTGTTCTTGTGCAAGCTGTGAACATGGGGATGGTCTTCGGCTGATTATTGACGAGCTGTCCATCTGCTTCTCACTTTGCTCAGGCGATTTGGCAACCGAAGTCAGATACCTATCCCCTAAAACTGAAGAAACCACGATTACCGAAAACTATTGTCTCGTTATGATGATACTCTTCTGATTCTGGTCTTCCAGTACAGCTTTCAGTTACATTGAAGCACGGCTTTTTGGACTGCTGAACGATTAGCATCTAGTTCCCGAGCAGCGTGATATTGACTACGACCATGTTGAATTAAAGTTACTGCCTCGGTTGCATTCGTTAATTAAAGGCGCTTTTTAGAAAGAAAACTGAAGAAGTTTCTCATTTGAAAGTCTTTTTAACTGGCAAAATTTGGCAAAAAAATGGCAAAAAATTTAGACACATCGAATTTCTTTCCGATCATTAACCACAGACATCAGGCTTGTTTGATTCATTGATTATTAATTAACATAATTTTTAATGTTTGGCAGATTTAACTTTACAGACGATATTTAACTTCAACATACTTCCTTCAACAATAATGATGTATTTGCTCTATACTCGAAATTTAAAGCTTGTCTAACTGTAATCTTCCATTGTTACAGGTATGGTTCAAGAATAGGAGGGCAAAATGGCGAAAGCAGAAGCGCGAGGAACAAGAGAGGATGCGCAAGCTACAAGAAGACGACGTCTGCCGCGTCGTAGAACAACCCCCGAGGTTATTACCGCCTCCCCCCAACTACAGTGATGACGATTCATCCGACCTTGAGGTAGCTTAATGAGAAAGAAGATTCATACTTCAATACGATAAATACGAAGTAATTTCTCGTTGTTAGAAACATATTTTGAGGATCTCTAGTCAAACAAACAAAAAAAAGAAAATAGTTGGTAAATAAAACAAGAGAAACCGTTTTGTACATTTGTATATTACGACATAGGAATAAATGTATATTAAACTGTATTTATAAAATGGTCGACGATGAAAAATAAAAGACGTTCGTCTTTAGTTTTCCTTTTTTATTTAATTAATTAGGTTCAACTTTGTAAATATAATAAATAATATAATTTAATGCAGATATTGACATAGAAAGGTTTTTTCGGAAAACTAGATTTTCGATATAATTTTGAAAATTTAATTTATATAAATATTTAAAATTAGTAGTGTTAAAGACTTAAATAAGAAAAAAAAAACGTTTTGTATATATTATTGTTCTTAACCTATAATGTAATGTAACTATTTAACTAAATAAATAAAATAATATGAATATCCTAAAAAAAGAATAAACGTAAATATAAACTCGAAATTGTTGATAGATTCACGTCGATTGAAAATTTAATAAAAATATTATTTTTGTCCAATTCTTAAAATTTCGTTAAAATAGTATATTTATAATTATTACGTACGGCATAATACGTATAAGATGAACATATTCATAAGAGTTGTTCAAACATAAATCACGAACTAATCGCACGCGATTCGATTGGCTAAAAACAATCCGAAAGTGTTTTCTGATCGTTTTCAAAGTATATGATTGGCTCTGATTAATTTGTGATGTCTGTTTGAACAAAGCTATCATTATTATTGTACGCGTATGCAAGATTTTTTGTTGTTGTAATGTTTATGTCATTAAAAATAAATCGATATTATTATTAAAAAAATATAGCGTTGTTGTTTTATTTACGTCTTCGAAAACAAACGCCAACGTAATTAACATAAGTATATAAAATATCAAAATATTTAAATTTAAAGCAGGTTTGGAGCAGTTCGAAGAAAGGAGTACCAGGGGGTCAGGTCAATTAAAAAATTTCGATTTCTTCAGATAAGTGCATTTTTATCATTATTTATTTAATTAATTAAATTTATTTAATTAAATAAATATAACTTCGTCGACATTTAAGTTGTTAGCAGGTAAGTGTTAATCAAAGTTTTTCTTAAAATAAGCAATTTGATGTAACTTATTGAAAGTGAAGTTATGGTCGATAGTAACAGCAAAGACTGTGGCATAGCATGGTAAACAACACAAAAATATCGGTAACCTCCGCACCACACAAATTTAATTAATTAATATGGGGCGGTCGTTTTGAGGATACGAATGATCCGCATTATCTGAAAAACCTCTAAAACTAAGATGCTTGTTCTATCCATACTTTCTGGAAAAATATCATTTACAAGTACCTAACTCCAACGCCTACATGGCTTAAAACTAAGATTACAATTGTTACTCTTCTAGAGACGTCGACCGATCACTGAAAAAATTCTGTAAAACTACACTGACGCGCATTTACATGTTTTTGAGTAAAATCGGACTTGGAAAATCGATTCCAGCCACCCTCATTTACCAATCTCGTGTATTTTTCGAATTACGCCCCGAAAAAGGCTAAAGATAGAGATCGAAGTTTCCCAAGATTCGGGTGCCCACCATCGGCGCAGCTAACGAATGGACTCTTGCATGCGAAACACTAGTCAGCATCTAGTTCGCTGCCGCCTGGAGCGTACGTAATAGTAGCAGCGAAGTACTCTGTATTCTGTTTTTAATAATGTCAAAGGTGCGTAGATTGAGAAAACAGCTATCATTAAAGACGGTGAATAGGCTCATTAAGGATTATCCGGATTTGACTTACGACGGCGTAAAAATTAAATGTTTAGTGTGCGACATACACCGCCCTGCAGAGAAGTTCGGTCGGTTGGTAAAAAAACATGAAAAAGTTACAGAAACAAACGAAACTAAAAACAAAATGCAATTTTATTGTATGTACAGGTAAAAAAGACAAAAATAAATAAATAAAAAGTTATTCTGGCCTAATATAACATACTGAACGTTATTTTTTTTTTCATCGAAAAAACCTCCTTTGCTGTTAATCACCGCTCGAACTATTCTAGGCATTCTTTCGATAAGTTTTGTTAAAACGGATTGTGGAATATTAATCCGTTCATGTTGCAGAATATTCCGTAAATGTTCTTGTGAAGTTGGGCGTATTTTTCGGATCCTCCTGTCCAGTTCATCCCACAACAACTCTATAGGGTTCAAATCTGGGCTTTGTGGAGGCCATGTCATTACTTTCACTGTTCCCTGTTCTTCTTGCTCCTTTAGATAGTTCTTACACATTAACACAGTGTGTTTTGGGTCGTTGTCATGCATGAACGTAAAGTTACGGCCTATTATACGCAATCCTGATGGCACTGCATGATTCTGGAGTATTGCAAAATAATTTTCCTTCCTCATTACACTCTGCACTCTGCATAAATCTCCCGTCCCAGCAAAGGAGGAACATCCCCACAGTAACACAGAACTACGCCCTTGCTTCACTGTAGGCACAATGCAGTTCGGGATCACTTTTCGGTTTTAGATCTTCGGACATAAACTCGTCGATTTTGCCCAAAAACCTCAAACTTTGATTCGTCACTCCAAAGCAAGTGTTTCCAATCATCTAACGACCAATCTAGATGAGAACGGGCCCGCTGTAGCCGTTTTGCTCTGTTGCCCCGACGTAATAAGGGTTTTCGATTGGCAATGCATCCATGAAGGTCCGCTTGTTGAAGTCGACGTTTTACCGTACTCGCCGAAACTTGTTCTTCACGGCCGCGATTGACTTCGGCTGCTATTTGTGGCG
>CACRWH010006674.1:0-12606 GCA_902655005.2 Marronus borbonicus | reverse complement strand
TAGCGAAAAAACCGGAAAAGAATTACCGACACACCTGGTATGTTTGTTTTCTTTTAAAATGAAATAATTTGCTTCAATTTTTTTTACAATGGAATTAGTTCTCATTAATTCTTAACAATCTAGTAATCTAGTAGCAATTTTATTTTATAGCCACTCATTTTCTAAAACACCAAGGTGCTAAAATTAAAAAAAAAACAGAACTAACATGAATAGTTTCTAATTATTTATTAGTGAAATGCGTTTATTGCAAATTAAGTATAATTTAGTTTTATTAATTTTGGGACTATGAACCTTTGTTTTTTAAAAATAAGAACAATTTACATTAACAATTACAATAAATATAATTCGATTAATATAAAGTGTGGCTGTCACATAGTTGAAAATCATATCTGGCGAACTTTCTGTTAGTCTTCATCAGAAAATTCAAATTAAACTATAAAGATCAGACTTAGATATTTTGGCAATTTTAACCGCTGGAAAAAACAACTGCACTACGGTTTGGAAAATTTTACGCAAAATCCTAAAATGTATCCTTATGAACTGCAACGACTATGAGGCAGATACGATTTTTCTTTTGGGATAATCCTTCAAATTGAAATTGAAGCCGAATGGTTATCTCATATTTTATGATTAGATCAGGCCTATGTTTCTCTTACTAATGGAGTTAGTACTCAAAACTGTCGAGTGTGGCCAACCAAAAATCATGACAAAAAAGTCACCATTTTGTGCGGTTTTATAGATAATTTCATCAATGGTCCCTATTGTCTTCAGGAAATACAGAATGCTGATGTCATTACTGTAACTGTTACTGGTGCATACCTGCATGAGTTTAAAGATCACAGATGCCAAACGGGGAAATAATTAAAACATAAAGTTTATGCAGGATGGAACAACCTCGCAGATTTACCAATCAGTTAAAGCTGGTTAACTGCTGTTTTTCACGATAGATGTCATAAGCAGATCCTTTGAAAATTCATGGCCATCAAGATAGCCTGATATGAGCGCTGCAGATTTTTAGCTTTTGAGATTGCTTAAAAAAGCTAGTTTAGAATACATTCAAAAACATTAGAAGGAACATTTGGAGGAAAGGTTGGTGCTTTTATATCACTAAAATGAAGGTTATACTGAAGATCTGGAGTAAACATGTTGGATGTAAGAAATTCAGTTTCTATTAATTTCATTGTTGGCTTAATTTGTTAATGTTATATGATAAGTTGAAATATATCCCTTACTTGATGATAACGTTGTATTTAATTATTATATAGGCAATGTTGTTATTTGTAGGTCACGACGGCCTATAATGTAACTACTGGAGACTACACAGGGTTAACTTCCAATGTTTACAATTCGTTAAATATTTTCTGTATTTCTGTACTTATGCGCACAATTGAGGATATAGCTTAATGTTAACGTAAATTTATAAATGTAATAATGTAGTATACTCTAGAGGCACAAGTTCCGATGCAAGTCATTACATTCGTATACAGACACGTGAAACGAACTCAAGCAAATCTGAACAAATGGCTACATCTCTCCAACAGAGAAGTGAACACTTCATATATATGTATCTATACATACATAATAGGCGATACGTAACATTCATTTTATTGGGGATTCGTTTTTCACGTGTTGGAAACCTTAAATTAAAAACTTCTTTTTGCTGCAAATATATTTAAATTGTTGTTAAATTGTTTAACAATAAAAACATAATAAAAAAAAATACATTTTAACATTAAAGCCTGTTGTTAACAGTTTTAAATAATTTACTCGTCCATATATTCACTTAATGGGACAGCGAAATTATGGCACGGTGGTAGTGTATGCATTCAATTTAATACCAATTAGTGGCAGCAATAATTTCCATCATTTTGAAGTTTTGGTAAAGAATACCAACATATTTGACCCAAAACAATCAATATAACTAACAATAATTAGTGGGGGCTGGTGGTCACGTAAATGGGAGGTTAAGGACAAAGCTTCGATACCCTCGTGTATTTCCGTTGCATATCGTGTTTATTGTAGTTGAGAAAAAATGCACGAGGAAATCAAGGGATTGCTCTGGACTTTCCATTTACGTCACCACCAGCTACTGCCGCTAACAATAATAGTCGTGATTAAAACCAGTTAAAAATTATGCATTTTTTTGTGTAAACTTCTTTGCAGAAAATGTTTCATTGTTACAAACGGGCCCAATAGATAACAATATAAAAATGTATACAGTAATCGTCCAAAGATTTTAGCAAACCTGAATTCCAACATTCGGGATTGCAGGCTGCTCAAAGGTTCAAGCTTCTCAGCTGCCACTACAAAAAGAAATTCTATTTCGCGCGAATGTAGTATAAATTACATTACATTTTTGCAATGTGTTATATGAATCACACTTTGTAAACACACGTTTTGCATAAAAACTTTTCTTTCAAGCCGTAATCCATGTAGATACACGAAATGCTTGCTCCTTTTATCTAATTTTCCTTTCAATAGCAAGCTTTCTCCGCGTTTGGCAATGTGACTCGTTACGATTTATTTAATGATACGCATCGGAACTTGGCGTGCCTCTAGTACAGTTTAGAATTAATTTAATAAGTGCGTGAAAAAGTGAAATAAACAGAATGACAGTGTTAGCGTACGTATAGATTATATTATGGCTCTCAAAAGGTGATGATCTTTTTTTATAGCACGGTATTGTTTTAATAAATGACTGCTACTACGCTTAGTGCTTAGTTTAGTAGACGTTTTTGATGTTATTAAAGTCAATGATCTTGTATCCAATTAACAGTTATGTTGAGCGTTTCTCTGCGTATTTCTGAGGCCTGAGAACACGTTGTTTTGTTTCTAAAAATTAATAAGTGCTGAAAGTGAATTTAAACTTTCAATTAAGGTAAAATGGGACAGTAATGAGATAATATTTAGATCTTTACAATATTTTGTTGAAGATAATAAACCAACATATCAAGAACATAAATTAAATACGGCATTCAAAAAGATCTAAGATAGAAAGATAGAGAAAAAGTAACATACGCGTCTCGACTTCTTTTTTACTTTGATGACTTATTCAAAAGGAACAAATTAAGAAATTAAGAGGTCTACTGGAGCTTGTTACACCCTCATTTACCTGCTAATATAGGTAATACCAATTAACAAACGATGGATGGGATGACATGATTATTTAGTTAATAATTTCAAAAAACGGGTGATAAAAATATTTTTACTGACGTAATGTTTAAAAGTTTAAGTTTACTTTTTCGAAATATGTCGAAAAGTTGGTACTACATACAAACTGTATTATATCATTGCAAATTGACTGAAAATTGTCCCAAAATATTAATTCATCGCACGCCACTGGATTCTACATTGAAAATGGTGCATATTTCATATATTCATTTTGCGATAGCTTTTACAGTAAATGCTATACAGGAACATCATGAAGACGAGACGCCTATTTTACTTTTTATCTATCTTTCTCCGTTTACCCGTAGTCAGCAATCCCAACGAATAGGGGCCACCCTGTACATTTGTTAGCGATTAATTGTACCGTCAACCTGGGTGAAGTCAATCAAACCGACTTTTTCTCATTTTTTAATGCGTATGACAATATCGCAAAAACAATCAGCTGTTTTCTATGTGCGCATTTAATCCCGACGTGACCAGTCACTTAGGAACTTATAGTGAATTTAATATATTGATGTTGACGTCGCGAGTAATCATTGCAAATCGCGAAAAATTTAACTAAAATATTAACAAATCAGTACATTAGTGACCCGTATGTTTTGTGGTGTAAGTTTTGTTACATATATATTTTTCTATTTTATTTGGAGCAATTGTTTTATCACAAATGATCTATTAAACAAATAATAAAATAAACACAATATATTTGTTTTTATTTTTTTTTATTTATATCATTCTAGCTCGGTGGGAAATATATCACCATTTAACCAAAAATTAAAAAAAGAAGCTCACCCTATGGCCCTGATCCAGTGACTAATCGATAACCTAAACATCAACGAAGTGTTGATGTTTGAGCGAAATATTTTTAATTGTATTAAAATATAATTTTTCAGTTATCTGAAAAAAAATCGTAATTTTTTGATCGACTTCTCTCCGGTTGACGGTATACTTGTATTTATCAACAAAATGTACAAAAATTACTTGAAGTAGAGCACGTATTTTTCGGCCACAAATAACATACAGGAAATTATTGAATATTGCAAATGTCTAGATACAAAATAATGACTTGTTTCAATCTTAACTTGGCGCATTATCGCACTTTAGTATACATATATATATATATAAACAATCTAGTAGTTTAGTTTAAGTATCAAAACGTATTAGCATAAATAGTTATTGAAAAACTAAAATTATTCAGACAAGAATCTTATGGATCACATACTTTATCGATTAGTCGATGATATCAACTAATGTCTATTACCTCTTGTGCTTCTTGTTCCAATTTATCTAAACTGATTTCATCATCTTGATCAGGACTATTTGTAAGATTATTTAGTTCAATTTCATTCTTCATTTTCATAATTTCATAGCTTGGACTACGAGATGCTAAATTTTCTAAATGGTTCCAAAATTTTTCCCGTTCGTACTGCCTTTCACGCTCTCTAAAAATCAAAATCAACGATTAGTACAGAACTTGGATAGTAATCTGAATAAAAGAATCATATCAACTCAAAACGCAAGAAACAGTGGAATTAGCATTAGCCGGTCAGGGAAATTATTTCATTACGCAAGTACATTAATCACTCCCAATTTAGAGTGTAAAGAGCCCCAGCATTAAAATGTGATAGAAGTACATAAGTTAACCGACGTCTTGCATTTATCATACAATCCCATAATAGTTAGGGAGATCAGATGTACAATTCACGTAAGTGTGAAACAACAGAGAGTGAAGATAAAAGTGAAGGAGAAAAATTATAACGTGTAATAAATAAATAATGTAATAAATTAAAAATAGAAAATCCGAATATTTGTTTTTGGAATTAAACCTTTAATCAGGATGTATCAGGAGGTAAAAATATCAAGAAAAAAGACAATGAAATGATTTAATACAGTTATTTTTTATTCATATTTGTACCTATTATTATGAAAAAAGCAGCAATCTGGACGTCTGCTTTCCATACATTTGGCAGACATTATGGCATCATTTACGACAGTTGTTTTTTTTTCAATTTTCAAAAAATCAGCGTTTCCTAAGCTCAGCTCTCATTTTTTTCAAACCATATAACGACGATGAAAACATATTCTGAAATTGCTACCAGTTTCCTAACTATAATGATACGGAAATGAAATTGTTTCAAGAAATTTTGGGAAAGATACAGTTAAATTCATTTACATTATATGAATTTAAACACCAAACTAACAAATAAGAAAGATAGAAAATAGTTATATTACGATGTAGAAGACATCTCACCGAAGGATGCCAACGAATAATCACAGATAAAAGAATTTTACAGATGGCCAACGTATATGGCGCAAGTGGCAACACATTTTAATAACGTGTTTTGAATTTAAAAGATGGCGCATTTTTCTGCTTAGCTGACCATCGATGAATGCAACCATTGGATTGGCCATGTGTAAGCTTTTTCTTGTCTGAGAGAGTAATTATCTATTATTTTTGAAATATGCTAAATGACACAGACCTCGTATTTCTCTAGTAACGTAGGCCAATTGGTCCCTTGGCAATTATCGATTAGAGCGTTATCTAGTACTTCCTAACATGAGGCTATATAATAAAAATAATTGCTAGTCACATAAAATATTGTAAGATCGGCAAGAAAACGTATGCAGAAAATACCTTTGTGTAATTGCATTTTACGTTCGTATTTTCTTAATAATTTTTAAAGAAAATGTTTCTCAAATAGATCTTCCATCTTAGTGATTTAGTAAATTGACGAAATAAATTTACCTTAATAATTACAAATTATGGGATCAAATCGGAGTAAGGATTTATGATGAGAATATTTAAATTGAACGCTTACCGTTGCCTTTCTTGCTTATACTGCTGCGTGCACTCGTCAAACAGCTTCTGATTCATTTCCATGAATAATTTTAAAGCATTATAGATTAGACCGTGTATTGTTTTGTTCCAATGGCTTTTCGAATTCCTGTACAAACTTGGAAACATGAGCGGTAATATGTCAGTGGCATTCTCTGACACTAAGGATAAAACATATTCGTTATTCCAATAGTAGAGGGCTCTTTCGGCCACCTGAAAATGTGGACTGCTCACGCATTTAGATAACTGCTTGAATAAGGGTATCATGACCTTTTGAAACTCTGCTGGTTCTATCACGTCAAGAATCTCTTCTAATTCATTCAAAAACATTACCTCTTTGGGACTGTGAGTTTTGGGCCAGTACTTCAGGAGGCTTCGTATAACAGGTTGAGTTAACGAGGGGTCTTTCTCTAAAAATTGTACAACGCAATAGGCTAACTGTGGATGATATACCGACAGCGATTTAACTTTATGTAATGGCATCAAAACACGCAACAAAAAAACTTTATGCTCCTCTTTTAGAGGTAAAGCGAAGCCGTTAATGATCGAGCCCAAGATCTCCAATAATTCCGCTATGCCGTTATGGTGTTCCGTCTCGTATATGAAGCGGTAAAAAACGTTATTGATTTGCTTCCGGATAAACGCTCGCAAACCAAGGAACTTTCCGTATATCCTATGCAGAGTAGTTTTCAGTAAATCTCGCTCGCGAGGGTCTTCGGAATCAAACAGATCCAGCAAGTTGAGGACAAACTTGTTGTCTATGTAACGTTTAGCTATACTCGGCTGGAAATCCGGTGCTTCAAGAACTCTTAAGAATAGTTCGTACACTAATTGAAGGTGTGGCCATGCGGCTTCAAGCGTGGGCTCGTCTTCTTCCGGATCAAATTCAGCTCCGTTGGGATTGGACGATGGTGGTAGGGTGCGAAATAAGTTTACTGCAAACTAAAACGTTTCCACTTGTAAAATTCAGCTTACCTATGAAATATTATAATTTTTTAATGTTACGTAATAAGATTTTATTGTGATTATTAAAAAAAAACAAACAATAAAAGGCTTTCCAATTAGCGCGTCAGAACTTGCCCAAAGCAAGATTACTGTGGAATGTAAATGTTAAATAAATCGTGTAAAGTTAATATGGACAAATGAACGATTAAAGCCGATTAAAGCGATTCTACAGCGCTTAGAAATTATTTATATTTGCCATCAAAGTACAAGTTCGGATAGCCGGGCATTTCGAGCGTTGGGGGAAGTTTGTGACCAATATAATCGGCCAACCGAGTGATTTATCGTTTAATTCAAAAGTTTGGAGAAACTGCCTCAGTTATAGATAAGTCGACGTTAGTGGATCCTCGAGGTGCCCGATTGGTGATCAATATTGCTGCTGTAAGTCAAAAAGTAGATGATTCAAACCTCTTTAATCCACATCGTTCTCAAGAACTTTTTCCCAGACCACTTCAGATCGAAAGTCAAATCACTATAGTTTCGCGAACTGAGCAGTTGGAAGCCGATCCACATTTCACAGAAAAGACTATTTTCCGATGAAGCCCACTTGTAACTCAATAGGTTTGTAAACAAGTAAACAAGTAACTGTAACCGGGCTGATCAAAATCCTCGAGAGATTCACGAAGCCACGCTGTGGTGCGATTTTTGACCTCAAGGCGTGATCAGACTCAATTTTTTTGAAGACGATGATAGACATCGTGTTACTGTAATGGTGGGCGGTACAGGAATATGATAACGGAATAATTTTGTCCTGAGTTGAGAAATGTTGACACAAGAATGTTATCTTTCAACAGGACGGTGGGACACATTAGTTTTATAATTCAACATGTGATCCCTGTAGAATCATAGAAGCAATAACAAAACGTAACCCACTGATTTGAATGAAATCTTGTTAATTTAACATCATTACAACAAAGTTTGTACTGATTTCCAACAATAACGAACAATAAGGAAACAAACATGTTTCCATATCAATCATTCCGATTACGGGTAACGCATTGGGTTGTGTATTTTTGTAAGATGCGTACGTAAATCAATAGATAAAAATAGATTTTTCTAACAGAGAATCACGTACCATGTTGACAGCCTCGGGATATATTGCGTCCGTTATAACTCCTTTTTGCTGTGTGACAAACTCTACCATTTCATGTAATGCTGCTCTTTTTACTTCTTTCCACTTCAGGTCGGACAGAGGATCCGAGGCGAAGTCGAAAAGAACACAGCATTGCCGCAATTTTTGGATGAACAAATCTTCTCTTTCGGCGGGTGATGCATCTGCAATGTTAGAATAGAACTGCGTAAACGTGTCATTCCTAAATTGTGATATACAGAAGATTACAATCAATAAAAAGTTACTTCCTCACTTCAGTTTTAAAATGCTTAATGTTATTTAATGAGAATATTTATATGTAATTATAAAAATGATAATTCTGCGAAATTTTGCTTCTACTGTTTGTTATCTCTTCTTCTTGACATTGAATATTATAAAATTTGCATAAATTTAGGATGACTTATATTATACGACTGCCGCATACAGCGTGTCCCATTTAAATGGCAACACATGAAATAACTAACCCTTTCAAAAACATCAAAAAATGCCTAGAAACATTAACCAAAATAATGTTAATATAGCTCCTCCAGGTGTTGATGGATTCCCTTGCGCCAAAAGCAATGTAAAAAGAGAAAACACTAGCCAATCACCAATAACTGTTTTCTAGACGTGAGCCTGTATCTCCTGGCACTAGATGGTGTTAGAAACTGCTTACTGTTGCGAAGGGTCGAGAGGCAAATATTGCTGTAAGCGGGGAAGCACTCGGAAGCAACGCTGATGATATGTTCGTTGGCTACTGTGTTCTCCCATCACATTGCATTAGTACCATAAGAAGCTGTATTAACCTTTATTTGATCATTCTAACACTTTCACTACTAGTTGCTCCCCATAAAATACCATTCGCATAGGATGGGCAACTACAGTCACTCTGTTTTTACACATTTTCTATAACGAAAAAACCCTAACAATGAAGATTCAATACAGGAGATGTAACAAATTGCTAAACAAATGAAACTAATGTTAATCAAGTGCATGTCAACATGCTAAGATTGTTTCGTTATACGTTGTTAAATTAGTGAATAAGTTTGTGGTGGACGCAATTTATAAAGTGGTAATTTTTTCATTGATTTTCTTTGTCATTTATTCCATTTCTTATATTAATCCGTTGTTTATTAAGTACAGTCAAAATAAATAAAAACAAAAAATACAAACGTTATCATCGATAAAGAATCTTTCAAACGGTAAACGTATAATTTTTAAGCGAGGGACGCTGCTCAGAAAGGAGGAGGGCAAAACATCAAAAAGTATTTTCAGCATTTTTCCATTATTTAAAAAGTAATTCCGGGTGTCCGAGACATGATGCATAAAGAACCGCGACAAACATATGAAATATTCGAATGCGCTTAAAAATCTAGAATTTATTCTGAAGAAATACACGCATTACTTTGTTATTCTTTGTAGTACGAAAATCTAGAATCAAATTTATTCAATCAAAATCCCACAGAACGAAGTCCACTAATAAATAGCTGCAGTTATTTTTGTAAACATATGTGGTGTGCTCCAAAAAACTGTTACTTCATTCACTATTTTTTACAAACTGACCAAAATTCTTAAAATAGCAATTATTTTACAAAAATCCATTTCAATATAAATTACTTTAACGTAATCATTTTATGAATAGAATTTATTTCTTCTTAAAAATTACTGCATATGTAATACAAATTGTTTTATTTTTTTTTTATTAAATCCAAATGATTATGTCACCTTCCGTGAAGCTGGAACACTTATTAACAAAAAAAAAATAATAATAAAATAAATATTGCTTGTAAAAGTTTTTTCTCATTTAATATACATTACCTATTTCAGAAATATAACGTTAATTTTACCAATACATTGGTAATCAAATTATATCGAAATTGAAATAAAAATAACACGGTAATGGTAACACAACGATAACAAGCGGAAAAGCAATCCAATTATGCTATTGCCATTAGAAATTCTTAAGAACCCTTCAGTATTTGATCTCATGCTCCAATTACACCATGCAGGCATCCAGTCAAATTTAAAAAACTTTTATGTTTCTTGCAGAACAATTGTTGATTTTACAAGGTAGCTGGCGGAGTAAGACGACCTTGAGTCGCTTGAGGCTCTCTGAAGTAGACCCTAAAGATGTTTAATGAAGTTGGTAGAAGTAATCATCAAATCTCAAGCTCGTCCAGATACTCATTCACAATATTTGCAACTTGTGGTCTTGCATTATCGTGTATTGTTCTAAAATTAATGGATCAAATGATATACAGCACGTTCTGTATATAACGATTGGCATTTGGAATTGCATTCGATACGTGCTTCCGTGCGTATACCGAATCATATCATAACCTTCTTCTATAAGACAGGTTCGGATATTGTACAAGCTAAATATTTCGGATTTTATCTGTACACCCACTCATAACCGTAGACAAAAACTTGATTTATTTGTAAAAAACGAGTTACTCTAAATCGAAGTTGCCTTTGTCGATGCTGTAGCTGGTCTAAATAAGTTCACGGTTCAAGTCCTCGTCAACTTGACATTCCATTTCTAATCAATATTGAAGAGAAACCTCAATAGTTCTTCGATTTCTTAAAGTATTGAGAACGAAAATGGCTATCGGATGTATTTGCTGCTTCCCTTCTGCAAGATCTTGTCCTGGTCTTTAAGGTATCCTTCCAGGTCTACTTGTAAAATCACTAATTTGATCTTTTCAGTGCTTAAAATAATAGAATGCTGCTTCCAACCATTACCCCATCGTGTAAGAATTGGCTGCGGCGGTTCCGGTATGTTAGGACACTGCGAACGAAATAGCCGATGTTCCGGTGATTTAAGGAAAACCGCTTTCATCTGTGCTATTAGTTGATCCACATCAGGATAACATTTTCGTATAGTGTCTGCTACAAGGTGTAAAGCATGTTATGTAGAGCAAATTTGGTTGAACAGCTTTGAATAATTGACCTGTGTGAAGCATAACCGCGGCACCATCGGTAACCATTATTAACACTTGCTTTGGTGAAATTTCAAAGTTATCTAGTTCTAACTAATACATTACGAACAGCTTCGACAGTACATCTTTGCTGTTTTTTCCAAGTCCTTTCAAGGTCATCGTCCGTGCTACAATCGATACTACGGATTTTATTTTAATGTCTGTAGTTTCATCTATATATAACCACAAGCGTTCAGTTTTTACTGCGGTTTTCACATAATTCTCAATCTTTTAGCGCAGTGACGGCAGATACCTGCGTAGCGTCTGCGGATTTGCTAGTTCCCATGTTGGATTGTATTTCTTCCAAAACTAACCAAACACTGTTTGTCCGATTTTTGCAAATCAATAATCAATGCAATAGCACGCACTTAACGTCATCGCTAAATAGCGGTCTCCTTCCGGTTTATTTTAATTTGTGTGTTGCGCTATTTACATGGTTCCTACACATACATGGTTTCCAACATAATAAACTTTTATTGCAAACTAAACACCTAATTTCTTTACCATTATATATTACGTCTGGAAATTGCCATAAATAGGTGTTTACCCTGTTAGCAAAGGACAAGTTATTGCATCTCTACGCATTTTCAACATTTTTAATGCTTTCCGTTGAATTCCGACACTTCAATCAACTTCACACTGCGATATGGATTACACATAGCACACAGCATAGAAGGCCGGGAAGTGCCGACATGTAACGAAGCAGCTCTGTATGCCTCCCCAACCTCTCGCGGTGAAACACCGCTGGAAGGCAAGCGAAAATGTTGCGCTCTAACCATTACTATTATTAATGTAAAATAAATAAAAAAAATCTGATCTTATAGGCACAAAGTTGTATTGTTTTTAATGACAATCCCAATATTTGCGCGGTGATATCGAAAACATTTTCTAATAGTTATTAATTTAAATCAATGATTTTTTTGTACTATTGACCAAATGTTTAATGTCAATTTAAGACTAATAGGGTAGACAGGAATCGTAGAAACAAAGATGGCTATTTTTGTTTATATAAATCTTGAACTTGACATATTTTACATAATATGAACCACGGGGCGGTTTTAAATTGGTACAACTGATGCTGCCAAGTTCACACTCCGATTGCTGCGCGTAGATGAAAATAACAACTGTTAGGTGTGCTAAAATAAACATGTTTTGTAAACATAGGCAATTTGTAATGAATTAATGAAGCATCCAGAGTTTGACTTTCACTTTAGTTTCTAAGTATTAAAAACTGGAACATTGCTTAACATTGTTGAACATGTATGAAAAATGTTCTCTGTTTAAAAGATAGGGTTTAGTTAAAATTTTGATAAAAATCAATAGTTTCATGAAAATCGTTGATCATTAAAAAAACCTTAGATAAAAATTGATACCGATGGTTTTAAAAGACCGTGATGGCCGCGTTTATAGTTTTTAGTCTTTACTTTTACAGCTTTTTTAATGCGGGTATCGGTAATGTTATATCTGAGATCTGAGATATTTATTTTTAGCTCTCTCTAACTGTGAAGTAGAAGGTATTGCATTGGTGGCAGCGG
>CACRWH010006673.1:0-12608 GCA_902655005.2 Marronus borbonicus | reverse complement strand
ATTGCGTTTGCTTAATAATACAATTCTCAAATCTTCAGCTTTTGTTGTTTTCCTAGATGCTCCAGGACGAACACGATTTTCTATAGTTCCAGTTGTCCGATATCGCATTATGATGTCATTTACTGTTGAACTTCTCATGTTTATTTTTTCAGCAATTTATCACCCCGAATATCCTTCTTCAAACAGCGTAATAATGCGTGAACGTTTTTTTACACTGGCTTGCCACGTGCCATTTTGAAGTAAATTTTCTTAAAACTTTCGTGCAAAAACGACAGATGCACACCAACACACGTTTAACAGTAAAATGAAGCAAATTTATATCTTTACGCCTGTGATAAATAAACAAGAATGATACTGCGGTATATTTCCTAAATGTATTGTTCGTTAATAATCCCCAAACGACCCGTTTCAAGAGATCGGCACTTCCGAGAAATTCTTGGAATGATAATAAAAGGGACTTTATTGTGGTCGTCGCAATATTTCTACTTTACATAATAATTTATGGCTTTAATCCCTTAGAAAAGAGTGTACGCTTAATATTTTTCTAGTTTTATGTATTAATAATTGTATACAGTGTGATATAATAGATTTTTATTGTATGACCGAACTTTACTGAACAGCAGTGTACATGAATGTTACGATTTGCATTTCAAACGAACCGTATTGCTCTATTCACGACTGTCCCTGCTTTTATACCAACAAGAGATAAATATAACATCTATCCACGACGTGAGATATTATTACAACACGCTGCTACACAATGTTCGATGAACTATTAAAACAAAAGCGGCCGCCAACAACAAAAGGTATAAACTTATTGAAACGCAGCAACAAGACTCTTTTCCTACTTCGTTTTCTTCTCGTTTCCTTTTATCTCTATCCCACCCGAGTCTCTTTCTTGCCTGAAATTGTGTGTTGTTGGTACGCCTGTTTTTAAAGTGTAGTACGTACAGGACTTAATAGCCGCTAGCTTCTTTTATATTTTCTTGGATGATATCGCGATGATTTTGCTCAGGTAAGCGTGAAAGGGACATTGTTGTCTGTGCGGTGACCCGGGTCGCATGTCCAGGTCAAGGGTTTCTATCACACGGAGGCATTACTCGAGAGGTTTTGAGGTGTACACGATGATGGATTTACAGGGAAAGGGAAAAAAATGTACAGGGAAAGTAATTTATCGTTGTTATGCGTAGAATAAATCGTGAGAAACTGATGTAGAATGTCAGTTCTTTAAACAAGTATTCGGTTCATGGAATTCTTAAGTTGGTACTCATGGTAGAAATGGAGCTAATCAGATAGGGAATAATTTTGCAGTTAGTTTTTTTTTCTATTTTGGTTGGGTATAATCTGAAGTGAGTTAGTAGCTTTGTTTTGTTTTGATTTCAGTCATCTCATTTTTTTTTTATTGTAGTCATTTATCTTGTTTATATTTATAGATTTCTTTCTTCGTTATGCTTTTCAAGAGGAGTTTTTAACAAATGTACATACATAGTATAACGTTTAATTTGTTTAATTTTTCGCTTTTGCCTTACTTTCCTTTCTGCGTATGTAATTTAAATTCGAAAATAAAACGTCCTTTATCAAATGTTATTATTATTATTTATTATTTTCACTCCCATTTACCGTTTCACCAATTTTAACTTTACCATTTTGATGTTCATCAACATTTAATTAATACCATTTGTGAAAACTTAACTTGGTTGTTACTACTACGAGGGGTACCTGTTTTTACAAAAACAATGAAAAAGTAGCGTCAAACTTAGTGCACGATTTGTGCGATTGCGGTAGCGATATGTTTTCGAGGAAATCTATCGCAAGAAAATAATACTGCAAGTGATTATCTATAAAACCATAAAAATTTTTATCGTGTTTATACATTTAATTACCTAAATTATTATTATTTGTATATTATGGCACATTATCTCTGCAGGTATTACGTTAGCAATTCGAAAATAACATTCATTGTGAAGAATCATGCTAAAGAAATGCAATATATGAGAAGAAACGTAAAATAAATAAAAGGTTTGGTTGTTTAAACTTGAACGAGCCTCCACGAAATTGAATATTTAAATTGAATTTTTTACCTAAATAAGTCATCAATAAAGTTCGCCACTTTCGGTGCGCTTAACGGGCCTCGGTATGAGAGCGATCGTTCGGGTGTGTGATTCGTAATATATGCGCAAGCGATTTCATTGCGGTAGTAACGCATCCAGTATGTGTTTGGCGGCCGGTTGGAATACACGCGAGCGTAGCGGAGTGCTGTGAAGCGCACGGAAAATGGCGAACTTTAGTGATAAACTAACAGACAATGATTTGAAAAATAAACGTTTATTTCTTGTAAATTTAATTAGTACAATATAATACAGATATAAAAAAAACCTATTTGACTACAAGACAGAGATAGCTATTTGTACAACTACTGAAGAAAGTGCATTTTTTTATCACGTGCTAGATTCTTGATAGTGATTAAAAAATACAATTCTTCATGAGTTGTACACATAGCTGCTTCGGACATGAGTAAATTGAATTAAAAGAAGAACTCCCTTCACTAAAATTCTAACTTGACAACAAGATATTTGTTGGGTTTATAGACGATATAAAGCAAACATAAAAAATTAAAAGAAAATTTCATGTTTCAAACTTAGCGTGGTAGCTAGTGCGTGGCTCCGACAGTGGAAACGGCTTCCTTTTGGCCCTCCCGGGGTCGACACCTCGTACTGTCGATGGCGATGCTGACCAGCTTCTTTTATACAACGTTTTTTACACTTATGTAGATCACTGTTATGGCTGTGATATATGCCGTACTTTTGTGGTAGTGGGTTTTACCTTGATATTGCTTTACTTGGATTACTACGAAATTTATAATATTTCAATAATATGGCGTCCCGTGTTCTTCTAGATATTCCGGTACGCAAATTTATCTCCTTGCAAAAAGACAAACGGAATTAAACTAAATCATGCCTTTGCTTGATTTTTAACGCTGGCGAGTGGGAGTTTGATTTAGCTCATCGTCTCGCTTATTCGTTGGCCAAACGTCGTGCCTCTCGGCTATACTGACACACACAACATACAGCGACTCCTACGTCTCAAGATTCAAGTTGCAAAGTGCACGGTACGGAGTCGAGAGATTTGCATCAGCTGCAACAAGCAAGTTGGGCACTGATCACGTAAAATTTTTATTATTCATGTTATAGATGTTATTCAGTCTTGATTAACGGTTACTCGTTATTCATTAATTATGATTAACATGATTAACCATTATTCATTAATAACGGTCATTACTAAGCCTGCAGAAACGAGTTGCGCTTCGCGTCTAGTCTCTGCTAATTTCGCGAAGCGTACTCGTTTCTTAAGGCCGGCTTAATCATGACAAAATACTCGATTTGGTGAAATGACGATCGCATATAGGCATCTAAAAACGTTACTGTTTCAAGCAAGCCGGTGGGAAACGCATTTTGTATTGATTATAGGTTTCCTGCTATTATTTTCGAAATTATTAATTTTTATACACTGCTGCTATCATTTATTAACAATGGCAGGAAACTTATAATCACCACAAACTATCTTTCACACCGCCTTGCTTGAGATAACAAGATGAGTTGGAATCGATGCGATTTGAGAAGTGCGTATTCGAAAAGTGCTGGCATTTAGTCGAAATGGATAAAATAGGGAATTTTGGTAGGCTAAATTAATGTCTTAGAGGTACTAAATCGAAAAATTCCTTTTTCGCAAATTATGGAAAGGAAACAGACCTCCTACCGATGGTATCAATTCTGGCTAGATAATTTTCGCACTAATGCAGACCAGTTTCTTTGCTCTTAGGAGTCAATGTATGTTTCGCGTCATGCTTCTGTGTGTGGTGATGCCAGGTTTCATGAGTCTTGGAGCCTGGAGCCGAACACTGAAACATGCATTGCTGCATGTTTCAGCGCTTAGCTTTTGCAATCAATTACAACCACATCATACTTCGTAAATTTGAGTACGAGGCTCGTACAAATAATAAATTCATACATTCTAAATAATGAAATCAATTTATATTTAAAATAATAACAAAATATTGTAAAAAAATAAGGTTTAAATTTAAACAATACCATAATAGAACTACTCTTACTTATTGCATACAATCCTTGCAAATATTTGCCCATAATTATCTTATGTTGACAGCCTAATTTTATTTGATTAAATTCAATCGGTTTTAATTTTGAACTGTACACACCACCGCCTCAAAAATTTTAACTCATTTAAATCATCCTCTTTTCATTACTAACAAGATTAAGACTGAAACGTCAACGTTTACTCCCAACTATCGAAAAATTGCACATCATTTAAACCGTAATGATACATTTTCAGCCGTCCGTACAAATTTTCTGCGCATATCGAGGCGTTCACGGTCAACTAAAAACAATAACAATGAATATGTAGGTTGAACCAATGCAAAAATTGCCTTGGAAACCGCTGGATATTTGGAACGCAACGATTATGATGGCAATTATCCGTGCGATTGCGTTCGATTTTTGTTCTTGTTTGACGTTATTTGCCTTAATTGAGATGATATTGTTTTTGGTCGATGTGCGGAGTTGGTTCTATTAAATCGATCTTTAAATGGAGTTTTCTTTTTCAGTTGTTAACTGCTTCCTTCGTTTTGTAGTCGTATTTTCTATTGTTGTATTTACTTTCTTCTTATATAGCCTAAGGCTTTTTTTTTGTAGAGCAATTTTTAGAATTATATTCATCAAAATAATAGGTACTTAACGTTTAAAAATTGAACATGAAACCTATCTTTTTTTGTTAAAACGAGTTTATTTTTGCTTTTTTTTTTAATGTACTGTAATACAATACAGTTGTAATTATAATTATTAGAAGTTCAATGTGAGAAAAGCCTGTGTCTGGCATTGTGTATTTGAGTCCCGTTAGAATCAAATTCTCTTAGGTACCTTAGGTATACTCCGTCGGGCCGTCACCACAAAAAAACTATAAACTAATGCTCTTACTTGATCTAATAATAAGCTGAGATTTTACGTATTTGCATGAATAATAAATTAAAAATTTCACCCAGGCTATCATTTATGTTGGACAGCTAAACTAAATTTAATTAGTGGCAGGACCATCAAACTTAAAGAGAAAATGTGCTAGAAGTTCTGGTTCTTTAAGCTCTTTTGCTGTGCCAACATTTAGTAACAGGAAACAAGAACTTGATGAAGAAATCGCTAAGGGTGCGTTTGCAACAAACTGCAGAAGTGATTAAACCCATGGAAATGTTACGACCTGGATACACACCTCCATCGAGAAAAGGTGCTGTTGACTGTATTGTCACTGAAGTATCTAAAAATGTCCACATTATCAACAGTTCTGGAGTATTAACGTTAATTGAACGCATTTTCTCTTCTTTTGTACTTGTGCACTTGTTGGTGGCGTACTTGGTGTTCTTCAACTTAAAGGTTGCAATCAAGAAGATCCGTCTGAATAAAACTAAATAAAATTCAAAGGATTTCTACTTCTTGTTATATATTTAAATACTCGTTTATTTTCTTCTGACCAAAATAATGCTGCCGATACAACTACTCATGGTACTGGTCAAATCATTCACGGTAGAAAAGATGTGAGGAGAGAAAACACTATCCAACGGAAATGCTTCTCCATATCCCACGTCATCAGCGTTGTTCCGAGTGCATTCTCTACCTCACATCGCTATGTCGCTCTCGACTTATACGGGTTTCTTTCGAGACTGTACCCTGGAAGTGTATCTCTCGGAGGTATACTTGGCTAAGTCTGCAGAAACGAGTTGCGCTTCACGAAATTGGCAGAGACTAGACAGACTCGTGTCTATTCGTCTCATGGGCGTACTGGTTTCCCCGAGAGTCGACAAAACACGAGTCTATCCAGTCGCGCCGAATTTGGTGAAGCGCACGGAAAGTGTACTCGTTTCTGCAGGCTTATACTTGGCTCGTCATTTCGAAGGAAAAGAAAAACGCTCGGAACAACAATGATGATGCCAGGTAGGCAGAAACATGTCCGTTGGTTATGGTTAGAATGTGTAATTTTTCGGTGTTATTATATACAGTCTATGTAAAGATATTTTTGTTATTATTAATACTTCTGTAACAAGCAAATACATTTTTTTTATTTAAATCAGGCCAATCTTGAGTAAAAAAATTTTTTTTTCTACAATCTCAAACGTATAAAAGCTTCTATGGGACCTGGTACTTCGTAAGAAACTAGTTTCAGGAAAACGATTGCTTCAATCTTTTGAAATCGAAACCTTGTACAATAATCTACTTACGAATTTATAAACTATAAACCGTTTACACGTTAGTGTCATTGGCGTTAATATTAGTAGTAGGGCTTCGTTTAGAGGCAACAGCTCCGTAGAGAAACACATATCGTAAAGCGTGGGTCCCGTTCATTGTTTATATATTTAACCTTCAGCTGCGTAAAAACGCTGAAAGATGATTAATGTAAAGGGAAATAATAGGTTTAGGAGAATGTAAATACACGGAGAAGGCATTCAGTGTTTATCTTATCGTCACTTATGCGCAAGGTTAATCAATCCTGTTAAAAAAAAAACCGCAAGAACTATGTGGGAATGCTTCTTTTTGTTTTTTTGAGTTAAAGAGGAAAAAAGTAAATACTTCTGATAATATAAGATATATTTGGATTAATACAGTTTTTCCCTTCTGTTCCTTACAGTTGGACGACGCTGCCTTGCAGTTGTACAAAGACGGAGATTATGGTTCCTACTTAGATCTGGAAGCGTCAATTAGCGAGCAGCAGGAAGAATTTGAAGAATTTCAATCAAAGTAAGTGGTATTTATAATCGATTCTACCTACACCGACTGCACCAGATTACCATTTAAGACTGATTTAAATGTTTGAGCGAAAGCAAAATTCGGAATATCTAGCAATTACTGACAATTATAAGAATTATGTGTGTTCGTTGCAATTCCTTAAGCTGGTCGTTGAATGTAGTTTTGCAATAGCCTAAAGTCTTTCAAGGTTATTCGGGTCAATTCTAACATCTTATCATACAGTTTAAAATTCAGAGCAGGCTATTTCATGGAATAACTTACCAGAAAGCCAAATTTACGATTTTTTCAAGCCAATGTTAGCTAGCTGCTCATTACAACTATAATTTCTCATCATATATTCTGTAGTAAAACTTACTCGTTTGACCTACAACCTTCGTGTAGATTTTTGGTAAATACATCTTCCAAAGGATTGAGTCGTGGGTTATTCACTTTTGAGAATAATCAAGTAGAAGTTGTCTGAGCGTGGGATTATCAAGTTCTTTAAGAGGTATATTGGCCGCAAGAAAAGCTTGAAAAAAATCAGAGTTTAGAAAGGAAGAGCCACTAACTGAAAAGCAATCATGAACTTTAACCCAACTTACCTTAATGTTGTGGTGAAGATCCTTTTTAGGCGCCCCAGCAGGGTGAGGTTCTAGACAAGTAAGAAGAAATAGGTTATAATAAAGGGAAAATCGCATTTGGATAAACAACACATCCGTGACGAATTTCATGAAGGCCAATCAAAATCGGCTCTTGTTCCAAAAAACATCGACACGTTGGGTGCAACATGATTAATGCGGTTTACCGCAAGATAGAGGTACCCTTAAACATTTCGAAGACTGCTTGGATGAACATTTAGTTTTGAAAAAGATCTGTTCCCGATGACTTTAGCAAAATTTTATCCAAGCATAAAAAAGGCTCGTGTCAATTGATGCAAAGAAATGCTCAAAAAATTTGACATAGAATTCAACATTGTAATAGGTGAAGAAACTTGAATATATTCGTACGAGCATGAAGCTAAGCAACCGCCATCTGTTTAGGTGTTCCCAAATGAACTGAATCCAACAAAAATTGTTCATTTACGAAGCACCTCCAACAAAATGATTGCTTGTTCTTTTCGTTGTACTGGACATGTTGCAAGTATTGCTTTAAACAATGGTGATTGGTACACAACAATTCGTTTGCCAGAAGTCATCGATAAAATCGGGAAAAGTCATCCTTCATCATGTCACATAGCACTTCAAATTGATGTCTGATTGCCCTTATTCACCTGATTTACCGACTAACGGCTGCTTTCGTTCCCGAATGTTAAACAAAAAAATGCGTAGGCCGCGATTTTTATCACCTCACTAGGTGTCGAAGCCTTCGGAAACCAGAAGTTTTGAAGGTACCACCTTCAGAGTGGAAAAAAATGTTTCGAAAATTGCTGTTCGCTCATTGTTTTTGTAAAAATATAAAAGATATCCCTCCTACAATAGTCATAAATATCTTCGTAATCGGAACCCTGCTGTTTCCGGCAATAAACAGACTCTACGAGAGTGATTGATGACTTTCATATAACATGCGGACCAGAATTATTAATTGAAGCTTTAACTGAACACTCTACGTTGCCAATGTTATGTGTTCACCATAAAACGCTCGACATATTTTAGAATAACAGTTTCGCCGGGAAATATAAAGACGGATTTGAATGGTTGCCAAAACATGTTCTCGCATGACGCAGCGTTAAGATGAATCTGATCCACTTATGCACGAATACTTAAGTAATGCGTTTAGTAGTTACTGCTTTGGTTTTGTTGTCGTTAAATTCTTATTTATGAGGCTTGAAAGTAGCATCGTTTTACATTATTAGTATTTACGTTCATATTGAAATTGTTCAAAATTTCTATTTTTCTGGCTTCAGTTGCGTACAGTTTACTGCGAGCAACAGTGTACGATCTGTACAATACTAATTAATGCGGTGTTATAATTCATAATTAAAGGGAAAAACAAACGAATTCGTTTGTCAATTTCGCAACATAATTGTCTAATGAGATCATTCAGCTAACTATTTGTAATGCAATTGCGATCTTTTTACGCCCAAAGCAATTGCTTGAGGTTAAATTGGGTTGGCGGTATTAAGTGGATAAAAATCGGCTAATTTAAACTGTGAAAATGTGTAATTTAATGTAGACATTACACTGCTAGATAGTAAGACTTATTAACGAAACCTTTCGTTGGTCCAAACCTCTACAGTTTGGAACAGGAAATCAGAGTAAAATTAAAACGCCTAGTAGTGGCAAAGCGTACCAGGATAAAATTGGACGAACAGGCTCGCAAACAATAGCAAAGAAAGTGCTACCTCTCAACAAACGAGATCTAAGAAAATTGGCAGCTTTAGGAAGAACTGCAGATCAATTCTGTCTTCGCTATGTGAACATCATTAACAGGATTTCTTGAATCGAAACTACAGAGAAGACGAATCAGCCAACAGAATTTGTGGTTCCAAGAAGGCTTGGCAATCGCACATCCTTCGATGTCTGTCGTAGGAATTTTGTTTTTTAATCCATTTGGCCTCCTCTTAACTTTTTATTTTTTAACCTGCGACTCCTCACTTTTGGGGGTGTCTAAAGGCACACGTTTATGAGAGAAAGCCAAGAAGAGAAGAGTCGAAGCTTGCGGTTTGCCTAACGATCTTAGACATCGACTACGAACTTCTCAAAAGAATGGATCTCGACTTCTGGACGAAGCTTTGCATTTTCATCCAAGAAAATGGTTATCACTTGAGCGACACCTTTTGCACCTATCAGTAGTAATAACTGAACTAAAAACTAAGTGTTATGGCAATAACTGCAACAAATATTGTTGTTTGCAAAAGATTATGTGAAAAAGGTTTCTTACATAATCTTTTACAAATAGCTTCAACCACTGACGACGCGATGGTCTGTTAGATGTACATCAGCAACCAATGAAACCTCGGGTTTAAACTCTTTATGGGCAATATTATGAATAAATATTAGTTCTCTAAAAATATGTTGAAATTCATAGCTTTCTTAAACATAGACCGATATGAATTTTCTGGACTTTCGAGTTCTCGGGGCAAGAAAGACTTTCTCCGAGTTCCGAGTTCGTTGCCGACTGCAGAAAGAATTTTAATATTTCGGCTGGAAATAATAAAATTTTCCTCATCTGGGCACCAGGACACACCGGCATTGATGGCGATGAAGTAGCCGATGCCGACTCGGTGAAAAGAAAAATTTTCGTCTGTGCTTGGAAGACGGTGAAACGGTTGAGCACAATTCTTTCCCACTGTTCTGGCATCTCCAAAATCAAATTTTCTCGGTTTTGTCTGGCTTTTATCTGAGAGCCCGAGAAAAACCTTGCTGAGTGAACTTCTAGAATTTTCCAGAAGGATATGTCTACTCAGTGAACCTTAGAAAATTACATTGCCAGTCTACAGTAGACCTTATTGGCTGCTGATGGTTGGACCAATTTACTCACCTGGAGTTACTATTGTAATTTTAACATTATGGACTCTTTTGTATAGTTACAGTTTCATTTCTAATTTTAAATTGAAAACCAATATGCAAAATAGTGTATGTGTCCCAAGTTCCAAGGGCTTAGGTATCTAATTCTTATTGCGCCAGAAATACACACGTCACCGGGAACGTATCGGCATCTGTTTAGAAACATTTTCATTTGAATAAAATAAAGACCTTTATAATAAATCTTCCTAAAAGCGCAACATCTGCCGTCGTTCTGTCGCTAAGCGCAAAAGAAAGAAAATTTATACTTGTAAACGTGCAACCAGACAAACCATTCACTTCCTAACAAGGAAGAACTTAAAGCGAAAAAAGCGCTTAACCGATGTTATTCATTAATTTTACAATGTTGTAAACGAACGGACGCCGATGAGTTGAAGGCATCACGTCGATAAATAACATTCTTTCGTCCTTAATTAGATAAACCAATGTTGGTCGGGGACCCCGTATTTCCTGGTGTTATGTAATGGGCTGCGCTCGTCTATCGTTAAACGGATGGACGCGAGCGATATATTGCAGCATCCTGTTCTGAAAATGGAGTTCAATTATTGCGTTAGCTTTAAATTAAGCGTATGGAAGCTGTTTTTCCCATGATTCATATGTTATATTTGGATGTTTTTCGAAGTCAAATTGATGGGGAAGAGACTCTCTGTAAACCAGCCTTAGGTTGAAGTACTTTTTACAATTTCCATTTTGATTTTAGCAAAAAAAAAATCTTTTTTACATTAACATATTATGATCAAGATCTTATTCCATGGATTTATTCTATATTCATTTGGTTATAAAAAAATTGTCAGCCCGTTTGGATATCTATCGCAGCAAAATATATCTTCGTCGATTAAGGTCGAAAGTGGAATAATAGGTTAGAATATTTATTTACAATGTATGCAGATCATGTTAATAGTTTGATTGGCCACAAAAATTTAATTCCAAAAGAAATAAGTGTGGCATATTCTTGAATTTAAATGTGAAAAATCAGTTGGCGTGTAATAATAACTATATTTAAAATGCGTTTATCGAAGTCCATAAATAATTTTAAGTAATTTAATTTATGTAAGCATGTCTTGTAAAGTGCGTTGAGAAGGGCTTCAAACAGGACAAGATGCTGTGCATTTTTAGCTTTAAGACATCTAAATTCAAATGAGTCATGTTAAATTAATTAAATTATGATACTTTTACGCGTCCATGAGTTATTATTACGCCGGCGCCCATAGAGCGTCTTAAGATGATCCTCAGCATTCGTCAAATTTGGGGAACTGTCGAAAACTTTATTCTGAGCGTGACAGGTCTGAGGTTCGCATCCGGTATCCTGAGACTGCTAGCACAGCACGCTAGGTGTTATATATAAAGATTTTTTTTCATCCAAACATTTTTGAGATTGGCAGTTAACTTTCCTCAGAAGTACCTGAATCTTCAATCAATATGTGACAAACTCCGCATGCCCACAGCGCTTGATTAATTCGACAGTTGTCTAGCACCATTTGGTGTTATCGGTAGCGGTTGCAGTTTTTTGCTGTCCCGAAACGTTCATCGTTAACCAAGCCCAAAGTTTCACTGTGTCAAATTATGATGCAACAGGTTCCATCTCGGCATTAATCTGCGTGGCTGTATTGACTTCCAAATGTAAGAATTTAATGACCCGATATTGGATTTTTTTTCCATTTTTACAGAAACACAAACTGACATAAACGACCGCTAAACAACAACCGAGCGTTCAGCATGACCAACATTTTCAAAATTATCTTTCAACGCATGCACAATTATATTATCAGAATATTCATGTTGAGGCGTAATACGTTAGGTCCACAATTTCCCTCTATGTACACTGCCGTTCAGAGAAGTTCGGTCGGTTGGTAAAAAACATGAAAAGGTTACAGAAACAAACGAAACTAAAAACAAAATGCAATTTTATTGTATGTACAGGTAAAAAAGACAAAAATAAATAAATAAAAAGTTATTCCGGCCTAATATAACATACTGAACGTTATTTTTTTTTTCATCGAAAAAACCTCCTTTGCTGTTAATCACTGCTCGAACTATTCGAGGCGAGGCATTCTTTCGATAAGCTTTGTTAAAACGGATTGTGGAATATTAATCCATTCATGTTGCAGAATATTCCGTAAATGTTCTCGTGAAGTTGGGCATATTTTTCGGATCCTCCTGTC
Source organism: Marronus borbonicus (assembly GCA_902655005.2). NCBI lineage: Eukaryota > Metazoa > Arthropoda > Insecta > Coleoptera > Scarabaeidae > Marronus > Marronus borbonicus. The sequence goes on along the minus strand of CACRWH010006673.1, from coordinate 140 downwards.
CAGTTCATCCCACAACAACTCTATCGGGTTCAAATCTGGGCTTTGTAGGGGCCATGTCATTACTTTCAGGGTGCGCTGTTCTTCTTGCTCCTCTAGATAGTTCTTACACACTAACGCAGTGTGTTTTGGGTCGTTGTCAT
>CACRWH010006672.1:0-12609 GCA_902655005.2 Marronus borbonicus | reverse complement strand
AATGTTAAATTCTTTACATTTGATGGCTCGTCTTTTAGAAAACCCTTGACAACATTTTTGAACATTTGATAATGTTTCGTTATTGTGAACGAGTGAGGTATACAAATCAGCAACAATTCCATTTCTCAATTTTCCCTGAAAATTTAATAATACTCGACCGAGGTGAATGGCGTAGAGGGCGCGGTGAATGTGCTGCTAAAACCGCCGGTGTATAAACAATGATAAACTTTGACTCGGTTATTTTTATTTAAACTGCCGGGAACACTCCCAAACCTATTCACTGCTAATAATTAATTTAATTTAGAGAAGCAAATTTCTCTATTTATAATATTGCAGTATATTTTTTACTTCACTTAATTTGTGTGTAATATTTCATTGTATTCCCATCCTATATCTTTCGTGTGGATTATGAAAATATTGTTATCTCGGTGGAACCGTTTTTGCTCTGTAAACGGATGGCTTTGTAGGGAAAGCAAATGTGCTAAACACAACCAACAATTTTTTTTACGAAAGATAATTTCTTATCGGTATTTATCGGTTTTACATAATCGTTTCCAGCTTATCGGCGAAATTCGACATCAACTTTTGGTAGGAATGTTCTCCTACCCATTCTATTCGTTCATCTATCATCAGTATAGTTTTTAATATTAAATACTAATAAGAGATGTTGTGGGAAACATTTTTTTGATAGTAAAAATAAAGAAATAGTGTGACTTTTTGAGTTTAGAACGTGAGAAAAGACTTTATGTCAAAAATAGTAATAATTGATTATTAAGGCTAAATGAATATTTTAAGCGATGAGTTCCACATACTATCGGTAGTTCGTGATAAGATAGAAAATTGCGTAACCTACATTCTCTTCTCAGGATGATCGTAGTTAATTCTGCCGAATTAACCGTAACAGAGATTTTGACGTTTCTCCCAAAGAACTTGGACCCCTGTTCTTAGAATATTTTATTACTTTTATGAAGTTCACAAAAGGTATGTAATTTTATTTATTATATTTGTATTTGTTCATATTCTTCAGTATACAAGATAATTAATACAATTCGTAACTATTTAGCACACAAAACCTAATTACTAAAGTTCGCCATTTTCCGTGCATCAGTGTGGGTGGTGGTCGTTCGGGTATATGATCGCAAGGGACCTTATTGCAATAGTAATGCATCCAGTATTTGGCGCTTATACGTTTAGACATTTGAGAAATTTCAAAATTCAAAAAGAACATTTCTATTTAAGTTTTTTGAAAAATTTCGAAATCTTAAATTTTACTTTACTAATTACATACTACAATAGATTACAAATTAGTGACTACGTACTAAGCCTGCAGAAACGAGTACACTTTCCTTGCGCTTCACGAAATTAGTAGAGACTCGACGCTACTGTTTTGTCGACTCACGGGGAAACCAGTAGGCAACACGAATCGATTCTCATGAGACAAACTTACTTTACTTATGCAACGAAAGTATCAAATACTATATTATATACTAAACACCGCAGTACGAAATATACCAGCATACTTACAATACCTACCAATACAATTACGAAAATAGTTCAAATAAACGATGTAGATGCTAAAAAGCATCTGTATTGCGCTTTCTTAAAATTTAGTTTGGTTTATTTGTGTATGTGTAGTTATTTCTGCGATATAGCGACAGGAATGAAAGATCGAAGCTGTAAAGTTTATTGCGGAAAAGTACCTGAGTACCACCTACTGGACTTCATTTGAAGAAAATGTATAATAAATAGAGCGCAACAAGTCGATTGCCTAGCAGTAGCGTCACTGCGCTGAGTTAACCGAAATAAACGTTCGCGTTATTTAGAACAAACAATAAAAGAATTTATGAAAACGTAACTACTTATCGAATATGCTTAGATGGCTGAAAAAAAATGTAAAAGTGAGGCCTCCAACACTTGTATCATAGCGTTCATTTCTGCAGTGGTCTCTTTGAGGCCCGTCCGTTGCGGCGTATACGTCTGCTTATACGCAGTACTTAAAGTGATCTTTGAATTTATATAACGGGTCTTCCGTACCATAACAGTGGTAACATGGCGTAATCCAGAAAAGTCGACATTTTTACGTATTGACGGTCCTTTCAAGGTCATTGTCTGCTGTCATTGCTACTCTCCGATACTACGGATTTTTCTTTTATGTCTGTAGTTTCATCTGTAGTTAGTCACAATCGTCCATTTTTTACCGCGGGTTTCACATAATTTTCAATCATCTCGCAAATACCTACCTAGCGTCTGCGAATCTGGTAGTTCCCAGTAGTAGTTGGATTGTACTTCTTCCAAAACTGACGAAACATTGTTTGTCCAATTTTTGCAAACGGTATATTGCACGCACTTAACATCATCGTTAAATCACATAGAAATTCCCAAAAGGAGACCGTATAATCTCCTTTTGGTTTTATTAAATTTGTGTGTTGCGCTATTTACATGGTTCCTACACATACCATATATGAATAAACTTTTATCGCAAACTAAACATCTGATTTCTTTACCATTATATATTATTAAGTCTGGAAATTGCCATAAATACGTGTTTACCCTGTTAGCAAACAGACAAGTTGATGCATTTCTCCGCATTTTCAACGCTTTAAATGCTTGTTAACTTCGCACTGCGATATGTATTACAGATAGCACGCAGCACAGAAGGCCGGGAAGTGCCGACGTGTAACGGAGCAGCTCTGTATCTTTTCAACCTCTCGCGGTTAAACACGACTGGAAGGTAAGCGAGAATGTTGCACTCTAATAATAAATTTAACTTGAGGTCCAAAAAGTATTTAGGTATAATTAGTAAATTTCTAAATCCGATGTATTAATTGGTTATTAATGAGATTTTAACATTTAAATTTACAAACATTCAGTTACCTTTTAGGATTACTTAATGAATATATAAGTTGTTCTTTTGAAATAAATGCATAATTTGTAGAGGGGTAAAGTTGTTTTATATACAAAAAAAACGGTTTATAGAGATTTAGTTAAAGAACGCGAAGATGAGAGGGTACCGAACGAAAACGTTGTAGCAATTGAAAAAAATATTACGTTCGTGAGATTCATTTAAACCTGCAAGCTGAGCGAATACTTCTAAATGTATATAATAATTTAAATAGTGAGAATGTTGGGAGTAAAAAGGAGGTTATTGGAAGGACATCCAATTAACAGAGTATCAGGAAAATATACATAAAATTACTGTCAAAGGGCTTTTCCATAGAAAGATCAGAAACGACAAAGGATTTGTCAGGATTAGTCGAAAAATATACGATATCTATAGAAGCGCTGAAATTTCCACGCTTACGAATTTGTGCCAATTGCTAGGTTGTCGCGAATTCTACAGCAAAATGGTTTTAAATTCAAAACTATTGAAAAACGAAGAAGGGTTATGGAGTCTGAACTGAAGACGTTCCGAGAAGAAAACGGATTTGTTTGTTATTTAGGCGAAACTTGGTACGATAGTACACTGTTAAAAAGGTTGGAATGATGAGCTTGAAATGCGTCAAATTGATGTTTCTGTTTCTAGAGGCAAACGCATCATTATTGCACATGCTGGATCTGAAAGTGGTTGGATTGGTGAACCACTACTTTCGGAAAAAATCGTGAAAACTTTTTGTGTCGATTATCACGAAGATATGACTGCGGGTCTGTTTGATAGTTGGTTTATCAGAAAACTGCCTTACCTATCTTCTCTTTTTCTTACTCCCTCTTTGTTCTACGTTGGAATCATAATTCAATGCTTAGTTTAATATCGCGCAATATCTTTCGTCGGCGTCGCCGTTGTCTGCAGACAGATATGAGATGCTACGAGGATCCGTCACATTATGATATCCATGATTTCGCGTTTTACAAAAACCTTCTTGGCGTTATGTACCAGCAAAGAAGTAAATATTTATCTATTTTCATTTCAGTCGCTTTTTATTATCGTTTTAGGACAAAGGAACATTTTCCGAAACCTGTGGAATTAGATGAATATTTAACTTAGAAAACGAACCTCTTCGACTAGCATTGTTGGATACCAATCTTGCTTCTTGTATTTCCTGGCTCCATTTACCTAAGTAACGGGTTCCATTTTCATCTTTCCCAATCAACAAAAACATTATAAGGTTATGTAAAGAAATACAAGCGAGTACAATTTTACAGGTAAAGCGTGAATTGTAATTTTTAAAATTTTCCAGTGAGCAACAAGAATCCCAACTGTTTTCAATAACACGTCGTACCCTAGACAAACGATAATTAAAAATTTGACGTTTTTCATCTAATTAATAAGCAACCTGGATGCGGTCGTATTAGGTGCTGTGTTAATGGAAAGGTAGCGTCTCCAACAAAAAAAAAATACTACTGTTTGGTAGGGTTTTGTTGGACGATAAAGGTAGTTGCCCATGTAATAATAAAAAAAAATAAAAAAATAATAAAAGTATAGAAGATGGGTATGTACGCTTAAATTTATGTATAATTTTTTGATGCCCATCTCCATCACTTTGGCCATATGCCCTGTATTAACGTAAGTAAAGCGGTTGGTTAGCATCTCATGTCCATTAAAACAATACTGAATGTTTTCTTATAATTGAAATACAAAGAATCACTCTTTGGAGAACATTGAATATTAATGTGTTTTCTATTGATAAGTCATACACAGTTGGACATACTCCATATTTTCCAATACTCTTCTGCAATTTACAAACGTAGGCTTCCATGAACAGAGTTAGTTAAAACTAAACGTCTTCAGGGTTTGGATCCTGTCATGGTTAATCGAAAAGTCGACGTTTCGCTTACGGCAGTGAGGCTTCTTCAGGAGAAGGAAAGATTGTAGTAGGGTTCACATGCTAAGTTCCCATGAGTAACTGTTTCCCGCTCAGTTAGTTTTGCTTCTGACATGGTCCACACGTTGAGTTACGGTGCTAACTGCGACTTACCATCTTTCCGTCTCTTGAAGAAGCCCCATATGATTGTGGGCGAAACGTCGAGTTCTCGATTAATCATGATACGCTCGAAATCCGGAACACGTTTAGTTTCAATTAGTGTGAAATACGCTTTATTAGGGGTTGCCTTCATATACAGGTGAAAGAATATACCGCAGAAGTTCACATGCTTCTAATATCATTTCTTTAACTGTAGATTTTCCCATATGAAGGCTCCAAGTTAGATACTATAATGATACTTGAATGATTATATTTTAACTTACGACAACGTTAAGGCTAGTCGACATTCAGCGTCTATCGGAGTCCGATTTAATTTTTTTAGTTAATGATTCTTTTGGTAAGGTGAAAAGTATATTATACTTGTCGATCCATCATTATTCATTATCATTCACTGATTTGTAAAAGAAACTGTTCGGGACCACAGTCCTTCATTTCTTTCTGCATCTTCACAAAGTATCTAGAGTTGTCACGTTCTTCATAAATATCTCGAACCCACCATCGTCGTTTTGTGCATAGATTTTTGTGTATCTTCAAATATAAACCTAACATGTACATGTAATACCTTAGCAACTTCGTATTTCGTTCGCTAATTAACCTTGTTTATAATAACGTAATTTAATTGTGCTACAACGATTAAATTTTCTTTTGACATTCTGGCGCCTTTTTTTTTGTGGTAATTTTTCTAGGCGGTGCGTCGCACGTAACGCCTCAGTCCTAGTAGTGCTTTCTGTTCCTGGTTTAAATGTCCTGTTCTTATTTCATGACTATGTTCTAGGTATATTTTTATATACCATATGCCAGTCAAACACGAGTCGATATAAATACGTTTGAAATAGACAGGATACCCAGTTCTTTCTGTAAAAGTTCTGAAGGATAAGTTTTTCTTTGTTTTTAAACCATATTCGTGAGCTATCTTCATACTATAACCAAAATGGTACATTTTGTGCCTCCAGCTAGAGCAGCGCCCAGGGTGGGGTATGGCAAAGGTCCATGAAAGTTATTAAATAAATAAATTTTGAGAAGGGCGCCAGGAGTTTTGTTAGTTTAAAAAAACTGAAAAAATAAACTTGGTTGCACCTCCTCTTAACTTGTGGAAAGATATAACACGTTATTAATATAAACTTAATCAAAAATTTATTTTGTTTGAATATATTAATTTAAAAAAATAAATAAATAAAATAAAAAACCAATGATCCAAACCTGATAGTCTTTGTTGGATATGTTAGCGTATCTCAGATGAAACCCATTCTGACTGGAGATATGTCAGAATGGGTTGCATCTTGCGGTGTAATCGGAGAGCGAGTTACCGCGTCACGGCCGGTAACAAAGTTTAAAAAAAAATAATTTTATTTTACATTACAATTTACAATTTGAACGGCGTTGGAATCTTGATTGGTTAGGTCGTAATTCGTAGAATAATAATTGATTTGTTGTAGAAGGTTAATTAGAACTGTGAGCCACGAGAGTTGTATCACGATTCCCTTGCGTTTACGTTAGCGCTGTTTATATATAATATTTATTGCTAACATTACATTTTATTAAAGCTAGTTACATCTATGCCTATATAACTCCTCCCCTACTAGACGAAGGATTCACCCTTTGATTCTTTGGAACTGAAGGTGGATAAGTCTCTCCACTGATGTCTTCACTGATGTTTTCTTTCTTGATTTCTTGATATGTTGCCTTATTTTATATACATACAATTATAATTACGATTGCTATTACAATAATACAAATTACAATTGTGTTTGAGCCTGAATGTTTAAATTGTACCTCAGTTACCTTGTTTAGTAGCTGTTCTTGTTCATCTAATAGTTTTGAATAATTCGTTAAGTGTATAGCAATGTTTTCTACCATTTGAATTTGAATGTTTGGTGTAACTGCTAACAAGTTAATTTTGATTGCTGTAATTCTTAATGATTTTATTGCTTACTTCTAAGTAACAATCTTTTAGATATTCTACAATTATTGTGCCTTGATAAGCGATCGCTTCTTGATCTTGATTGCAATATTTTACAATTTTCGTTACATTAGGTAAAATAATAATTTTAGCGTTTGATTCTAAACGATAGACTTTAACATCATTATATTCAATTAATTTATATTTACATTTGTCATAAGATTCGGTACACATTACTATCTGTACTTCACAAGTTGTTTCCTGGTTAATTAAGTGTTCTATTTTATGACTACATAAATAAATGTTTTGACTTTCTTCGCAAGGTGCTTCACTACTTAAATATCTTTCCTTGCATATTGCACCGTATTTTTGCTGCGGTGCATTTTGCTTATACGTTTGTCGATTATTTTGTATCGGAAATGGGTTCCTATGGAAATATTGGAAGGGATTTTTATTCACAACTGGTATTGATGTGATGAATACAAATTTCGAATGTATTCTATAAGTTTTTACTTTAATAATTGATTCTATTTGGTATACGTCCATATTTTCTCTGAAAGGTAATGTTTCATCATTTAATTTTACTGATTTTATTCTTTGTAACAGATCTCCCGGTTTTATAACTGAAGGGTCTAAAACATTTCGGATTGCAAAAGTTAGTGCATTATTCAATTCTGCAATTATAATACCTAAAATATGTAAATAGCCGAGTTTCAAATACAAAAGTTATTATATGTTTATTTCCATAGTTTTTCTACTACTGCTTTAAATACTATAGTTGTTTCGTTCAATATTTCCATTTGACCTTTTACTATTTCTATATTTTGTTGGTTTCGATTTAATTCTCGGATTGCTTTTCGTACTCCATCACGTCCATTTAAATTACCTGTGATTGCTTTAACTACACCGCGCTCCTCGTTTCACTCTTTCTTTAGGTAATTTTATCTGTAATTGCTCCAATAAAACTTTTTATCATATTGCTCACTTAAACTGTAAAATACCTAGTTTTACTGTTAATAATCTTACATTATTAGTTATATGATGTATCTGCTACCATAAAGCTAATTAATCTGTAAGAATGGGACCTAGTCTCAAACATTTTATATATTTCATTAGTTTACGTTTTTTACCATATGCTGCTAGTGTGTTATCTGCATCGATTTGTGGTACTTCAAACGGACTTATGATATTGGTTTACTCTTATTACGTTCAAAGGTTTTTACGTAAACCGTTTGTCCTATGATTAGATCTTCATTCTGCAAGTTCTCGTTTAATCTACGCATCGTTTTCTCTTTATGTTGCTGGGTATCTGTACCGATTTGTTCGTACAAGAGTCTGAGTCTGAGTATTAAATTCTGGACCTGCGTCGCTTACTAATTCTTTTGGTATTCCATAAGTACTAAAGTAACTAAGAAGGGAGTCACTTACGTCGTCACTTTTTTTAGATTCTAGAAGTAAAGCTTGTCCAAATTTGGCGAAAGCATCTCCTAAAGTTAAGAAATGTTGATTATCTATGCTAAAAATATCGATATGTAATTTTTCAAAAGGTTTACTTATCTTTTCTGTAATATTTAAACAAGGGGTTGTAGTCTTTGCAGTTGTTAATGTATTTGCCTACCTCTTTCTGCAAGTTTTTGGATTTGATTATACGTTTCATTTATTCGAAGATGATTGGTTTTACTTTCGTGATGACCTTGAATTATTTCTAATTTTTGATTCTTCTCTGTAATCAACTTTTTTCTTCGTGTATATCTAAAGAACTTGGGACCATTATCTTTGAAATGCTTTCTGTAAGGACCCACATAGCTGTATATATTTCTTCATTGCAATATATAATATTTTCCTTGTGTCATATATTCTATATTCTTTTATGTACATTTGAGTGATCTGATTCACTTACAGATTCTATATGATATGGGGGTTCATTCATGTTAATATTTTTCCTACCTATGGGGATTGTTTAGGGCCAGGTTGGTTTTGATCCAGCTGTTCGTTATTAAATTCGGTATTAGGGAAATTTTCAGGATTTAACTGGTGTGAGTTTATTAATATGTCATCAAGAAATTGTTGTAGTTCTTAATTCGTTATATTTACCATTACACTTTCCGTATCATTGTGGTTTATCTCGATTCTACTTAAAGTGTTTGCATTGGTGTTATACCTTCTTTTTTTTTTAATTATTTCGTAGTTGTATTCTTCTAATCTGATCCTCCATCGGCACAACTTACTGTTTGGTTCTTAAGGCTTGATAGCCAAACGAATGGTATGTGATCCGTGTAGATGAGGAATTTTCTTCCATATGGATATTGTCTGCAATATTTGGCTGCCCATATTATTGTCAATAGTTTTTTTTCGATTGTTGAATATCTCCCTTCCGTGTCCGATAATGTTCTGCTCGCGTAACATACAGGTCGGTCTTTACCTACGTTTCCTTGGCTTAACCCTGCACCTACAGCTATATTACTTGCGTTTGTTGTAAGTATAAAGGGTTTAGAAAAATCTGGATGCTGTAAAGTCGGTTCATTGTGAAGTAAATTTTTGCACCTTGAGAAACAATCTAAATATTCTTTATCTATTTTAATTTTAGCGTTCTTTTTTAAATATCTAGTCAAAGGTAGCGAGTTACGTAAAATTTTTAATAAATTTGTTATAATATCCTGAAAATCCTAGAAAGCTTTTCATTTCTGTTTGTGTTTTGGGTATTGGAATTTTTTTATAGCTTCATTCACAGTGACCATTTTTAGTGCTGAAAGCTGTCGTATGTATTTCTTTTTGGGACATTTTAAATTTGATTTGCTAATTATAACGTGGTGAAATATTGAGCTCTTCCTAACTTATCTAATATATCGTGTGTATTCAGGATTATATATTTATCATCTATTGTTTTTTCGCTAAGTTTTCGGTAATCTATAACCATTCTAAATTTTTGTTTTCTACTTGCATCCATTTTTTTTTGTATTACGAATATGCGGGCACTTCAGCGACTGCTACTTTCCTGTATAATATTTTGCTCTAAATTTATTCACTTAGTTGTTTATTTCTTGTTTTTGACTTGGAGGTTTTTCGTCCTTTAAATTTAGGGGATGTTTGATTTCAGAAGTAAAGGTAAGAGGTAATTTTCGTCGGTACAAAGATCACGGTATTCTAAACATTTTTTCATTAAAATTGTCTTCTCTCGGGATTTAAATGAGTTGTTTGTACTTTCGTAAAAACATTTTCTCTTAGCATTTTATCAATTTGATAAAGTAGCATTTCTGATGAAGGATATGAGTTTACAAATAAGTTATATCGGCTTTTCAAGGTTTATCGAGTGATATGTTATATCGAAATGAACAGATACTGTTCCATAATCAGTTCTAAGAATTTTGTTTTTAATATCAATTACTGCATTTAATTGTTAAAGTGATCTTAATCCTACAGTTCCGTCGTAACTTTTAGAAAAATAAAAAATATGAAATTGATGAATTTGTTCCGGGGCATTAAACATTTTTAAAGAAGATATTTGAATTATATAATTATGATGAGTTTGCCATGGGCCGTAGAAACGGTAAATGGGGAATACTGTATAAATTTGGGAAATTCTTTCTCTGCTAATTGAGTACTAATTGATGAAGCTGATACACCTGTGTCTACTAACGTTTTTGCGTTAATTTCGAGGAAGTAAAATATAATAAAGTTTAAAGGAATGTAGTGATATTCCAAGGCTCTTAAGTAAAATTTACTGCTTCTTCCGGTTCTCCTGATTGACCTTGTGGTTACCAGAGGGATGGTTCTGCATTTACATCCCAGATAGGCTGAAATTCATATTGTCATTTTCGGATTCTTCTTCTTCTTGCTCATGCAGCTCTTCACTTATCCAGTTATGTCGTCTTGTTGGCTGGAAATATCTCTTGTGGAATATGTTTTCTTGTTACGGAATATCCATCGGTATTTGTTTTGGTTGCCGTTTTTCAGTTAACTGTGAGGAACTTTTCGCAAACTTAAAAGATGGGGGTTTAACCGGCTGCGGTTGTTGTTGTTGTTGTTGTTGTCCTAGTGTTGTAGGTATAGGATACAAATTCGAATTTTTAGATTGTGGACGGATTGGCTATGGATTCATTGGCCGTGTGTAGTAATTTGGAATTTATTGCGAGTACATAAAATTTTCTTTTTCAATGACGTAAGCCATTGCAATAATAAATGTAACTTTATCACCAATTGTCCCATATTACATTAACTTTCTCAGAAATGTTTCTAAAGCTGCTTGACTGTACATTTCTGTTTTTAGTTGTAACCTATTTGCATTTTTTTTTTTCGTTTGAGTTTAGTAAGAAGCAAATTTAATGTATCTTTACATTTATTGCCAAAATTATATGAATAAGTCTTTCAGATTTTAAATTGATTGTCAGATATTAAACATTTTACAGATCTTTGATCGGAGAAATTTAGTTCAAGCAAAGTTCTTAATTCACGCCAAGTATTAATTTTACCTCTACTACCTACTAACTGTAAAGCATTTCCAGGTTATCTAGACTGTACGATTCGCATGATACATATATATATATATATATATATATATATATATATATATATATATATTAATTGTTTGGATCTGGTAAATTTACTACGTTCGCGTATCGATTTATCAAAAACTCCAAACTTTCAAAATAAATCGATAATGAATTTGGATCGCCTTCATACATCGGTATTGTATTTGTCATTGGTTAGGTTATGTCTTTGGGGGAATAATAGTGACGGAATCGCTGATTTCTTGGATGCCGATTTCCTCGACTTCTGTTGAATCTTGGTTTTCTTAAATCTAATTGGAGACGATTTGAGTACTCCTGTTGAGCCAATTGTGGGTTTCGGATAACATCAACGATGATTCTGCCGTTTTGAAGTATTTTCCTCTCCTTGAGTGTTGAAATACACCACAGCACAAAAAGCACAAAAAATTTCACTTGTCGATTGCTTTTGGTAATCCTTTTCGAACTATCTGCAGTTGAATATCCTACCCACTGCGCCAGTGACCGCGTCACGACCGGTAGGAAAGTTTTTATAAAAAAGAATTTTATTTTAAATTACAATTTACAATGTTCGGACGGTGTCGAGATTGCGATTGGTTAGGTATTCGTCGAATAATATCTGTTTCGTTCTAAAAGGTTTATTAGAACTGTGGGCCACGAGTGTTTTATTACGACTCTCTTACGTTTGCGTTAGCGCTGCTTATATATAATATTTATTGCTGACATTACATTTTATTAGGCTAGGTACATCTATGCCTACATAATTGGCGGACCGGGCTAGCTCTGCCTTAGAGATCTTTTTTCTTATCAGCAAAAACCGGAGAGTTCAGACGCATAAACTTTGATTAAATTCACCAAAATTAGAATTTTATTAAGTTTAGGTACTTGAAATTAGTGCACTATACACTAGTGAATCTTCTACGTCCCAAATTCTCAATAACTACTCAATATAGCCAGTAAAATTAGATGTTTTTTGTACTTTTACAGAACATCTGCACACTGTAGAACATCGTTCGATATTCTATTCGTATTTAGAAGTTCAGAGGGTCCATTCTCGAATCCTTCGAACAAATGATCATAGTGCGATCCCTTCGCGTAACGTAACAAATTCGTGTTCTTGAAATATCACATTCAGCGTTGGATATGGACCATTCCACAAGTAAAATAGGCAAATGTTCGCCAAATATCGATCGTATGTTTGCGATAGCATTCAAATTCTATTCATTGAAAGGCACCAACCAATCAGAATGTCATATTTTAAAATGAAAGTTTCAAAATTTATGTG
>CACRWH010006671.1:0-12622 GCA_902655005.2 Marronus borbonicus | reverse complement strand
TATATATACTACCACCACGTTGATTTTGCCAAGTCAGTATTTTAAAAATTGAAATACATAACAAATTTTATCAAAAGAAAAGTACCTACTAATATCACAGAAACATCAGAAGCTTATGGATAAGAAAAGCTAAAATTAGTACAAAAGATACTATTTTGTATCTAAAATGAAAATGAAATGTGTGTGTAGTATGAATATATGTTTCATCAAATTTTCACAAAAGGAAAAACAAGTTATTTTAGGAAGTAACATTAATTATAGTTTATTTACCTGTATATACAATAAGGCGATTTTCACAACGAAACTTCTACGTGAATTAAACAGATATGGCTGTAAATACCGTTTATGACAAAATATTCCTACTATACCAACCTGAAACCCAGCAGCTCCAATAACTTTCGAAATGAACACCAACCTTTCCAGTAAAATTGATTCCCTCATCATCTTTAATTTCGTTATAAATGGCTCTAACAGTGGGCCTTTGCTTTTTTATTACATGAAAATTGTGAATAGTTTCTCGTATAACTTGCTCAGCACAATCGTCAGCAGTTGATTTTGGAGACGGTTTCTTAATGTGTGATGCTCTACTTCCAAACACAGTTGCTTCACCAGCTTGAATTTTTCTGCCTTCACCAACAATCCGTGCTACAGTGGCCCTTGAAACACCTGTTATCTCAGACATTTTCTCCAAAATTTACCTAAACAACATCGAAATATTATACTTTCATTTTCATAAGATATAAGACCAACTACCTGTTGTATGATGCTTTTTAAAGTAATTATATACATTCCAAACTATTTCCCGGGCATCTTTTGAGAAATACATTCTTGTTTTACTTGTCGCAGATGACACCGTACAAGTTGTTTGGCTGGACGTCGAAGGTTCAGACGGTTCAGACATTCTAAGCGTTCCTAACCTATGCTCGTTGATTCTAGCTAAGAGCAGAGATTCAAGAATCTTGCTGATGGTCCCGAGTAACGATATCGGCCGATAACTGTCTGGAGAATGAGGATCCTTCTTAGGTTTCAAGGCTGGGATAACCCTGGCAGACTTCCACCGGGTCGGGTAGTATGTCAGCCGCAGCACTGCGTTGACGATCTGCGTCAGGTTGACCAGCTACTTGAACGGTAGATTCGTCAACGCTCCTCCTGTTATACCGTCTTCGCCGGGGGCCTTTCTCACCAAGAGAGACAACGCACTGCAAGTAATCGGGCGGATCCCGGGCACAGCAGTTCCTCCTCCTTGGGTTGACCTGTCAGTTCGATAGACGTGGTAGTTCGGGATCTTCAATTTCTGGTTAGCCTTCAGCCACGTTTCGCAGATCAAAGCGATATCAATCCTGTGGTTCACAAGGAACAGTGAACTTGAGTTTCTTGTTTAGGATTCCTTGGGCGTTCCAGGTAACGATTCGGAGACTTCTCGGCGTGCAGTTCATTACGCAAAGATGGATTCCGCCAGCTCCATGAGAAATTGAAGTTTCTTTAGAAACCCTTTGGAGCCTCTTGACCCCAATCACCGCCTTCCCTGCAGCCTGCTTCAGGAATCTGAAGCAGTATAGCGAGTCCTGGGAGGATACCATAGGCTCTCCGTCGGATTCGCTACTCGTAGTAGCCTCAGACTCCGGGACCCTTCTCGGAGGTTTCGCCCCATTTCTTCTGCGAAGAAGAGCTAGTTAGCGGCTTCTCGCTCTTCTTCGGGACCTTCTTCGACGTCGGCTCCTTCTTCTTCGCCGACTTGGAGGGAGGGACCTTTACGGAACCTACTTGCTCACGTTCTGGGAGCTTAACAGCTCGCCTTCCTATGTGCTGAGTGGCGGCAGTTTGGGGAACGCCTTCTCAGTTTTTGTCGGCGGCGGTTTGGGCTTGGGAGCCTGCTCCGCATGCCGAGCAGCTGTCTGGCGGCTTGTCAGCTTCTGGTCCATTCGTTGGAGCTGTCTCTCTCGTCGCCCGAGCTGCTGGATAGTAGCTCCTCATCCGTGAGCGCCCTCTCCTGGGTACCGGAGGATTCCGGGACGACCGACGGATCGATCATTCCGGTTTCCGTGACCGGGCGGCACTTAGTCGCTATCTCTCTTTTTTAAAGTACTATAGTAAACTATAGTGAAAAAGGGTAGGCGTTCTTACGAACGAAATGCGCTAACGCACAGTTATTTAGCGGACCGGCACGTCCGTACAGGTCGAATGTTGCCACTCGACTAACCTCAGCGCCGCTACACTAGTAACTAGTGTCTCGATACTTTGCTGTCTCCGATTGCTAAGAACACGTCCGCTCGCTTCGCCTGCTAGCCGTACACTGACTTGTTGAATGACTTCTGGAAGACTCAGACTTTTATCTGTACGTTCTAGTTCGCCATCAACCATTTAACCTGACTGAATATTAGACAACGCCTCAATGTCGTCTAAACGTTTTTACAAACTCTGTGTCATGCTACGAAATTGCTGAAATACTTTGTCTAAGTTATCGTTGATCGATTTTGTAAAATAAACAAATTCTTCACGGGAATCAGCGCCATCGCCATTATCCCCTCTGTTACAATTTCTTCTATAGTAGAGTTCGACAGTTGTTTTTCGGAAAATTATTTATATGAAATTTAGGGTCGTGAAATTTGTGAGTGTACCTAAACACTTCTTCGGCAATTTAGGATTGCTAAATGAAATTTAGATGAGATACAGAAACTTAATCGAAATTGCGCTTCATAAACCCTATGTTTATGTGTTTCTGTCGAAATTCGGTTACTTCATATTAATTTCCTTTGCTCATTTAAAGTCATTGTTTGATCGCGTTAGTGATTGTTTTAGTTAGATGGCCGGCCTTGATGATTTTTACCATTTAAAATATATTGATGTCGAAACAACCCTACAATACAACGCGAAACTTTACCGAGAATTTTTATGACAGATAACCTTTCGAACGTTCTTTTGTATCATTGCAGTATATTAGCAGTCTGTGATCAGTCAAAATGTCGATTTTGAGACCATATAAGTATAGTCTAAAATGTTTTACAGCCCAAGCAATTGTTAAAAGCTGATCGGATAACGATCGTCTTCAATGTTATTATTTAATTGTCTATAATTAATTACGATTCTAGTTGTTTTCTTACCGTTGGTGGCGCATTTATTGGGGAATACTGATCTTGATACCGTCATTTAACATTATTGTAATTTCTTTATCTATCTCGGATTTTTGGCTGTGCGGTAAACGATAAATTTACTGAACCCATTGATGGATGCTACCATGATACCTCCTATTCTATTTATTGTTAGTTGTTTATTGTGTCTACTGTTACTATTGTGTCTAATTCATTTCGCTCTAGAGATTTTGTAAACATAACGCTAATACGTTCACCCGTATCTAAAGGTAACAAATTTTTTACCGTGAGACTTTAAACTTTTTCCTCAGAGGCATCTGTAGGCTCAGCACAATGTACATTACCACGATTTGATTATCGGTAAAGGTGCCTACTTCCTCGAGTTGTACGCCCGCGATTACTGTTAAATCTTTGACTTCTGTTGAACTATAAGAATTTGTAGTATTTTAAATATAATTTTGATGGCGTCTGTTTCGGTTGCCTCTTACACCATGCAAACCTTGATAATTTTAGAGATGCGCAATTTCTTGATTTTAATATTGTTTTTAATTCATGATCTCTTGTGCCATTACTGAAAGAAATTGATTGCAATTTCTTCGTTTACACGACGTAATGATTTTAAAAGAGTTTTATATGCTTCCGCTTGTGTTAACGTTTGATCGCTTAGTAGCTGTTCAATCTGTTAGAGAGAGACATACGTTTTTGGCGGTCATTAGACGAACTATGACGAACATCTCGTGGCGGTTAACCGAACTAAGATGTCGGTAAGGCAGGTTCCTGTAATAGAATGGTAGATCCCTAATAGGTGGCAAGATGGCGTCGTACGTATAACGATAATGAATTCTTAAGGATTATAACTTAAAATTTATATATATTTATTTATCTATAAGAAATTTGAAGACGTAGTTTTAGGTAGGTAATATAAAGTTGTCATGGTTATTTCGTATGTAATTCTTCTCGTATACAAATGAAAAAAATATAAGCGTATAATTAATAACACTTACTTAATATGTAATACCATTAATGGCACAATCTTTTTATTTCGAAATCGTATTGTACAGTATACTGTGTGCTAAGTGAATACATTCATACACGAGAAATGAATCTGTAGATGTAGGATAATCACTTAATAATATCACAATATTGTTATGTAAGTCACCTTCTAGATTTAAACAAAACAGTACCGATCTATAGAATTTTATAAAATTTTCGCTGTTGCCCGTGTCTGTGGATAACACCAGCTGCTGGCTTCGACTCTTCAATCTTATGACGGCGATGTCTTTGTAATTGCTGACCTCAATTTGGTGATTAGGGTTACAACCGTCGGTTCTGCAGAATTTTTCCCATTCATTAGCAGTAAAAAATATATAAGTTGAAGTTGATCTTATTTGGATTACTGGTACGAAGCCTGCTCCCGGGCTGAGTCCGATGTTAAGCCATTTGGAACCGCTCTTGTTTGAAATATAAGTCGATTGCCCGATGAGCTGCCTTTCCTTCATAACGGCTTCTTGCATTTTGAGAGCGTTATCAATAAATTTGCTGTAGGTATTTAGAAGAAAAACAGTTAGTCTTTTATTTTAGCGTTCGTAAAAACTTGAATTATTTTCAATTTGTGGCGATTCCACTTCGACAGCGAAGATAAGTCATTATATGTGTCGTCCTTGACCATTGGATGTTCGATATTAGCCATTTCTTTAAAACACGTCTGAACTGAACCTTTCACAATTTAAAACTGATTCAATACCAATAATTTTCTAAAAGTTACAATGAAGTGGTGGGGATACTTACTTGAACAAGTGCGACATCAATCACCAGGCTGATCCGCATCAACTATGTCGTGGTGACCCCATGCCAGAGTATGTATGCGGTCCTCATTAATTCACCGTTTATCATCGCGGGATGATAGGGCCAGTTTATTTTGTTCTACAGAAAAGGTTGTGTGTTCCTGCGTTTTAAATAAATTTTGAAGTTTATACATTAAATTTTGACGAAATAAACAATTTCTATAATCCCCGAAATTAATTTCATTTTAAAAACACTCTTCTTAACGCCTTTTGCTTTCTTACTTTCTTACCTTCAACTCGTATGGCATTACTTTTGCTCCTAAACCAACAAATTCGCTCATAACATTGCCACTATTTTCGTCTTTAAATAGACCCAACAGGGTCTTGTTTTGCGGTGCTATGTCGTACACATTGTTGGCCGAAAAGTTTACGTGTCAAATTTTGATAAATTTCGCTTCATGTAACAGTAAACATCATCCGTATTAATTTCTAATGGAATAATAATAATAATAATCTTTATTTTGACTACAACATGTATACAAAGTAGTGTCAGGATAAAGAAAGAGATCGCAAAGAGGACGATTATATAATTACTTAAACATTAAATATTCATTTAGTGAATAACAACTAATACGTAATAAATAATTTCTAACACTTTGTTTAAATAACTTAAGAGATTTGATAGACTTAGCCGAGTGCTCAGCCCTGCAATTAGCACACTTGCGTGCGTCGCTTGCGTCCAGTCCGCACTTTTCCGTTAAGTGCTCCTCTGCACATCTCGCCGTCAGCCTGCAGCATTCCGACGAGTGCCCAAAACGTGCATCGGTGGCACTGGGCCGGTCCTTTGCGTGCCTTGAAAAGGACGACCGAGACCTTAATCACGAATAGCTCCTTTACTTTGTAGGCGGCCTCGATGCTGGGGCGAGGGACAGTCGCCATGAAAACAGCTCGCGGTTTTATCGCGTCTCTTCATGTTTGCGGCTGACCTCACCGTTACACCTTGGGCCAGGAATTCGGCCTTAATAGTCTTCGCCTCCAAGGTGGGCGACAGGTACTTTACTACGACCTTTACAGAGCAATATAGGATTTTCACGGTACGAATCGTTGCACGTCATTGATGACGTTGACGCTATTTTGTACAATTTCAATACATAAACAAACTTCAACTTGACAGATATAAAACAAACTTCAAATTGATAGATAGTTTTGGTTATGTTAAATATTTTTTAAATTGGACGCATTCAAACAATAACACTTTAGAAAGTATTTAATATTCTTTTCTGTATAGCGTGAACCGGTATTTGTTCATGCTACAAGCATTCATTATAAATATTTAACTGGCAAATTCTAATTTGAAAAGCAATTTTCATCCGTTACATGCAATAAAATAAATTAATTCTGAACTTTACATCTGTTAGAATTACTATTAATAAGCAATGAAACACACGTGTTTTATATCACAATTTAATAATAAACTTGTAACAGGCAATGGTACAGTAATTTCATTTTCACAGTACGAGTAATAACCTC
The DNA here is from genome assembly GCA_902655005.2 of Marronus borbonicus. Taxonomy (NCBI): domain Eukaryota; kingdom Metazoa; phylum Arthropoda; class Insecta; order Coleoptera; family Scarabaeidae; genus Marronus; species Marronus borbonicus. The sequence goes on along the minus strand of CACRWH010006671.1, from coordinate 6,219 downwards.
ATGACTCGTAGTTTTCTTCATTGTCACTCTCCGAATCAACATGGATAATAAATTCCCCAATTTCTTCCTAGTCAATTCCCACTTCCCTATCCCACTATTTCTGTATTTCTTTCTCCGTATGCTGTACTGTGTCTCTCCAATTATCTGGGGTTATTGTGTTAAGGGCATCTAGCCAAATTGACTTTGCACTTTCAATTGCTCAACTTTATGACCATATTTTTTTTTCTGCAAGCTGATCAACTTCATATACAGGTTCAGTTTTATTTCTGCAAAATCATGGGTAAAGTTATAAACCTTCAAAGGGCACCGATGGGTTGTCAACGAAACAGTTAGAGATAGGATGTCATTTTTCGGGAAAGTGCAAAATTTCTTGTCAACAAAATCTTATATAGGGCATATTTTCAAGATTTTTATACATACGTAAGTGTGTACATCGGTAACGTGTGTATTTGCCAGGTGTTACCCTTATCTGTGGGACAGTCCGTGTGCGTAGTGATTTGTTTGATTTTAGGTTCCTTGCTTCTACATTATACTTTTTTCCATACTGCGCCTGAGGACACAGTATATGGCGTAATGTGCCAAAGAAGAGGATTTTCGGTTCAGAAAGCAGCCTGACTCGTCTGTATTTTATTTAAGCTCTACATTTCATTACTCCGAAATATGCACAACTCGCAGAGGTCAGCAATCCTTTATCCTGTTGCTTATCTTATTAACGCGAAGCGATACGCGACGAGCTGCAGTCAATTCGTAGGTGTCCTACTTTTATCGATCTTCATGTAAAATACGAAATCAAAAAAATGTTGAAAGCACCCTACTAAACTCGCTTATTTACTTTTTTTTCAACAATCATTTTTCATTCTTTTTACTAAATTTTTCTTTGGTTTTGTAAAAGTGTTCTGTGATCCGGTTCCAGTATATGTGTTTTGGTTTTCTCTACCCTACAATCTGAAGGGGTATATGACGTATGTACGTACACATTTTGTTTCAACGTAAGTATCCCATTGCATTTTGGTTATGTTTTTATGGATCATACGTTTGCTTGTATTACTTCGGTTTTATGTCAAACCGGTTTTCTGTATGGCGGTTAATTATATTGGCAACAAATACATTAACCGCTTTACAAACTGGTTTTCGCTAAAATTCTGTAATCGCTTAGCCATGTATTATGTAAAGTTGTTGTAAATGGTTCTTGTAATGTTCAGGGTTTTCTTTCTCGTGTATTCTGCTTGTGTATAGTGTGTACATCATACTATGCAAAGGAAAGACGCGAGTACTTTTTCTGGATAATTCTACATTTCTTTTCGTCTTATAACATTCATTCTGCAGCACCTAATATGATCCCAAAACCTATGTTATGCTGCTAAATGTTAAAAATCCATTTACCATCATCTCTTAATACATTGTTTTGTTTCGTATAGGCAATGTTTGCCTTGGCTAGAGATCAAGAAGATGGAATCCTACAAATATGGACGAAAAAGAGTATTCGGAAAATGAAGAATGGATCAATTTCGGAAAAGTACACTGATGGATGTTATTATTATGTTAATGTGCTGCGTTTCGGGCCTCGCAATTGTCTTGCGGCTGTCTAGCAACAGTTACAACAACGTGGCCTCGCTAACATACGTAATTTTCAAACTTCGACGATCTGTTTTATCGTATGGACGGACGACTTTACGGCATCATGCTCTTTGGATCATATTTACGCCACTAGTGTCATTGGATGACGAATTGGAAATGTTTTATTTTTGCGAAGCAGTATTTACACATTGCTATTTGGAAACAATCAATTTATAACTCACTTACTCGCTACTGAAACCATTAATTTACATACTATATTTTTCATTTTCAGAACGTTTTTCGTATAACGCTGAGTGAATGTGAAATTTTAACGGTATTAGAAGAAATTCGTCTACTTCAAGATATGACCGATTACAATCCTTGCACGCTTATTGATTTTCGTGTCTCTTCCGAGTTTATCTTCGGTGCGAAAACGTTTATTCTGCATTTATTGCAAAAAATTACAATCGAACTTGTCGCGGCATTTGGTGAAGCAGCATAGGGATGAACCGAATGTTCCTTGGCTACTACTTTTGCAGTCGGTAACATTGATGACACTTATAGTCATATACAGACCCTTGCTTATTTTTCTTTTACCAACCCACAGGTAGCGCAGACCGTAACAGACAGAATATTCCACAAAATACGTTCAATGGGTAGTCATACTTTTAATACCAACAGTTTATATAACGATGGTACAATGCTGGTTACACGTCGATCTTCAAAAAAAAATCTCTTTCCTCTCTACCTTGTACTAAATGTGGTGCTTAAGAGGACACTATATAAACATTTCAAAAAATGCCCTGTGCAACCTACTGTTTCAAATATTCTAAATTCAAGAAGAGCTGCTCATCTTCCAGATGCTAATTCAACATATCTTCCCGGTTCTTTCCGATGATGACATTTCTCTAGTTCTCAAATATGATAAATTAATTGTTCTGTTTGGAAACACTTTAACTCTTAAGTATCGGCAAGTCCATTTACATCATCACATTAGGCAAATACTCAGGACAGTCGCTCGTTTACTGATGACTATAAAATTCGATCAATTCCAATATACGACAATTTTCCGACGTTTTTCGGCCATCCCATTACAACTTAGTTTTGGAAGCAGTAAGCTTTCTTGCAAAATTTGATCCCCACACGGGAAAGTGTGAAGTACTTTGCGTTGCTATATTACAAAATGTTGTGACTTATTTATTGTTGAATGGATCAAAAACAGGGACTTCGAAGCCAAACGCGACGCTAAAGACTTTCTCAGGATATTTCTCACAGATTTCAGTTCTTCCGTTCACAAAACTGCTACCGAAACCCAAACTAGTAATAAACGCAACGTTAACAAGTTGATTTCCTACCTTTTAAAATGTTCAACTTTTTAATAGGAAACGTGCAGGTGAAACTGGGAGGCTTCTTATTAGTGACTTCAAAAGTTATCAGAGTTTAGACAAAGAAAAATCATCTGTGCTCCATAATTCCTTAACCGATGATGAACATACTATTTTTGTTATCTAAAAGGCAACTGGCTAGTGTTCATGAAAATAATCCATTCGTTTTCGGTTGTCCAAATTCTGCCAATAGTTACTTCAGAGCTTGTACCGCTTCCGCGTTTGAATGCGGTGCTTAAGAACCGGACAAACTTGGGGGAACATTCTTAGGGAAGCATCTCGCCACAACGGCACAAGTGCTCAACCTGGGTGAAAATGAAATGGGACGCTTAGCAAATTTTATGGGATATGACCTGGCTGTACATAAACACTACCGATTGCCGAGTACAGCTCTGGATTGGAGTCAAACGTCTAAATTGTTATTAATCATGGAAGAACCTGATGTTGAAAAATATAGAGGCCAGGCACTGGGTGAGATAGACGAGCATACAAACACGAACAACCCATTGATGGATACAATAACCTCTGCAAGTACTTCCAATAGCTGCAAAAATAAAACACCGATAACATTTTGTCGCCCACCGTCCGATGACGATACCTTTATTTCTGTAATTTCCGGCAACTCGGACGATAGCGACATTTCACGAAAATTTCCAAAACCAAAACGTTCCTGTAAGTTTCAATCGTCATTCTGACTGTATACACATTCAAATTGATGTAGTGAAAAAATACAACTACTACAATGTACCATTCGTCTTTTTAGTCAATTGTAGCCAGCGCGCTAAAATTGTTAGACGACGTTGGGACTTCACCTGAGAGACAAGCTGTTATGGAACTTTTTGCCGATTTCCTGAATGAAGAAAAATTGCCATCCTATGCGTTATATGTCGAGGCCAGAAATTGTCATCGTGAACTCGTGTCTTCTCGTTCGCCTAATCAAATCAAAGCATTTGTCAATAATGAAATTGAGAGAGTTAGAAAATTAAACGGTATCACGACGACCGCACGAAATTTATTTCAAATATAAATTGCAGATGCTTACAACTTCATAGGTAACTATTTTTAATGCGCCCACTTCTACTGATTCTTCGAATGATACACATTTCCGTTTTATGTACGCTGTTTTTGACAATGCATTAGACATGTTTATTTTCTTTAAGTAGGGTGTCTTCAACATTCCATTAACTATGTCTAGTTTCTTAATAGGTACCACATAGTTATGACATGTGTGCACATAGAGGTGACATGTTGCTTTAAACTTTTGTGTTTTCAGAGCCATAAATATGTTGACACCAAATTTACCATATACTTCTAAATTGTAAAGAGTCAATTTTAAGATGTCACCAAAAACCCATTTTGGAATCCATAGTTTAACGTTGACGATATTAGCTCCATTACAGTATGTTCCCTCTGTAATATTTCTTGCCTAACGAATAGTTCTGCCCCAAATCGCTTGCATAAATATATATTTATCGATAGACCAATTTGGTTCTTGATATTGATCAGGATTTTTCTTTAACACCTAACTGTGAATGTAACCAATAATTTTGTACTTGTTCACAATTATTCTTTCTTATTAATTTATACATCGATACAACACACTATTCAAAACACACTTATATTGTATAAGGGACGATATAAAGTATAAAATATAACATTGAAACAAAAATATAATTGCGTGAACTTAAAAATGAAACAAATTCGAAAAGTAAATTGTGCAAAATAATAGGTGTAACTAATAAAAGGAAGCAGTTTTCGAAATAAGTTACATAAATTAATTAGATTTATGATCATATCGACAAAAAAATTAATACTTCGTGGTATATCCAGAATTCTGTATTACAGCAACACAGCGGCGTGGCATTGATTCCACCAACTCTTGACACTTAATGGGAATCGAGTACCACGCATTCCTTACTTCTCGCCACAAATCTTCGCGATTCGAAGGGTTGACTTGACTTAATATCCTTTTGACATCACCCCACAGATGTTCGATAGGGTTCAGGTCTGGCGATTGGCCACACCATAACATTCACCCCATGTGCCAAAAACCAAGCTTTTGTTGCTTTGGACGTGTGTTTGGGATCATTATTCTGCTGAAACGTTCAGCGCAGCGGCATTTCCTCTTCAGCATAAGGAAACATAACTTTTTCCAATATTTCTACATAATGGGTTTGTCATTTTTTTTATCCAAAAAATAGGACCATGCCAAGAAAAACACCCACACCATAATATTGCTGCCTCCATGTTTCACGGTTTTTATAGTATATCTGGGAGAATATTGTTTTCCTGCTGGTCGTCGCACATAAGTTTTTATGTTTTTACCCTATTTTATTTATTTATACTATTTACACTATTTATACTATTTACCCTATGGGAACCAAATAAACATATTTTTGATTCGTCTGTCCATAAAATATTGCGCCATCTCTGCGCATCCCAATCTCTATGTTCCTTCGTAAAGTCTAACCTGCGTCCTACATTACGGCGACTCAATAGTGGTACCTTTTTCGGTAAACGCGCATGCAAATTTTGTTCCAACAGACGCCTTCTAATGGTCGAGGTATCAATATTAAGTTTCAAATCATTTTTAATTTGTTTGGAGGTGACAAAAGGATTTACTTTCATTACTCTTGTTATCGCGTTATTTGTTCGACCGCTAGTTTTCCTTGGCCTTCCTCTTTGTTCGGGTTTTATTTGCCATTTCACGGCATTTGTAATCATGTTTTCTGAACGCCCCAACAATTGTGCAATAAATTTGTGTTTTGCCCTTCTCTCGCATTTTTAAGATGATTCTTCGTTCTTCTGCGGTACAATGCTTAGCTCGACCCATAACTATGATTTTATAGATACTGATTTCTATTTATGTTCTTTAACTGTCATATTAATCAGATAGTTGTGCAGTAATTTATTTAGTGATTAATATTCTATAATAATCTAAACTCTCATTGACATCTAACATCGCAATTGACCTTGAAATATAAAAAATGCAAACTGCGTGGTTTCATAAACAAAAACATGGGTCACTAATATGGCATACATACATACATACGAAAAAGAGTGCACAACGTTTGAAAGGGTAATGAAATTCCGTTATACAGTGTAAAAAAAAGTGATTGTTGTGTTTATTGAGTTTCAACATGTTACATTCCTAATAATAACATACATCCTTAGTCTATTTACAAAAATCACACACATATGATCCTTTCTCTGATCCAGCGCAATCCATATGGGCCCACACATACTACACAGGAAACACATAACCCATTGTTCACCA
>CACRWH010006670.1:0-12631 GCA_902655005.2 Marronus borbonicus | reverse complement strand
TAAAAAAGTTTCCAATTTGTTGCCAACTTTTACAGACACACAGTATATATATAAGATGGATGTTTTAAAATGACTTATATGCTAAAAATAAGCAAACTATTTTGTTTAAGACGTATTGACTCGAAAACAAGCGAACATTTTGACCTTTTGCAAGAACGCTAGTTACAAATTTGTAATTACGGTATAACTTGAAAACAAATGGAAATAGGGCAAAAACATATGAGTTTGGTCCGTTTCTCCAAACTCACTCTGGGGAACCCCTTCGTCTCCACCAAATAGGAGCACAGTGGATTTTCAGAAATATCAGAGTTTGGACTATCAACCTTTTTAGCAACAACGTGACTGCTTAGTGCATTATAATCATTTTGACATCTCTTTCAAGTAATATTAAAACTACAGAAGTCCAAATAATTTACTACTACCGCGAAAAAAGTCCTCTAAAAACCGTAGACTGCTAATCCCTATGAAGTCTGGAAATTGAAGAACGAATCTCGTCCCTATTGTACTACCTTACTATGTAATTTAATTCAAGAGACTTCGACGACAAATTAATTGCAAAAGGATGAAGATAAGCGATCCATTGTCCAAACGTAATACTTTACTGATTGGTGCAGTTGTGTCGAGAGCAGAGATGTTACAGCAGAGGTCCCACATGTGGATTAGAGCGCGTAGTAAACCGACAACGAGAGAGAGAACGAAAGCGAGGTCCAAATCGATGAGCACACCCTCCAAAGATAGTTTATTTCGCGATTCAGCACTCTTGAGAATTTATCCAATGTTTTGGCGTAATTAGTACAATAATATTAAAGGAAGTAAAGTCCCTGAGTATACCATACAAATGATTTACAAGAATTCTCCTGTTCGTAGATCAATCATTTCTTCAATTACTCTTTAGGAAATTCAAGCCAAATAGAAACATATATAAAGGGGTCTTACAACTACTAATTATTGAATTAGTGAAAGAGGCATTTAGAAAAAAACACGTCGGATTTTAGACACTATTTTTGATCGTGTAGACCATGTCTGGTAATGTTACTTTGGCCATTACCTAGGTGTATCCTTCGATGTTTCTTTAGGATTCCGTCTACATATCGACTGCATACATCTGCGCATTACTTTCAGAGCTTTTAAACTTTACGGATTCATTAAACATCAAACTGATGGTTTCACCAATATTATTGGAATAATTTCTCTTTTTCATAGCTTAGTGTGGCTGATCCAGGAGTATTGTTTTTCCTTTTACAACCTCTACATTGCTTTTCACAAGGATAAGATGAAGATGAAGATGAAGTGCAGCTTAACAGAAACTTATACTCTTATCCTGAACGATTATCGATGCTGAATTTATCTTTTAGACGTAACATCTCTCCATTAAAATTGGGATACAAATGTATACATTGCTTTTTAAATTGTTCTGAATTGCTCTCATCCTTTTCTTTGCAAATTCCTATGGTGACTGTTAGGAGCGATGATTTGTTAGTTCTGGAGTATTGTATTTGTATGTATGTTGACTATTTGTGGCAAGGGTCTTTTTCATTAAATAAATAAAGGTAGATTAAGTTGTCCAGTACAATTTACCAAGAAAAAATCTGAAGCTTAATATCGTTATTTAACGTTATTTCAAGGAATCAACTAACAGACAATGCAGGAGAATGCGCATGTTTTACTTGGGTAGGCATGAAATAACATTCATCAAATGCGCATTGGAAGATGCAACAAGAATTAAGCGGATATTGATGCCGGAGATGGTTTGTTACACGAAGGGAGCGTCCGTTCAAATCAAAGCAGCTGTTTTCAGTAGCATCGGTTTGCACATCCGGTTAGTGTAACGGTGTCAGTTTCAGCTGTCGATCGGAATCAAATAGTTCCCGGAGGATATTCCATTACGTTTCAACCGTTAATTTGTATGCACTTTCTTCTTTTCAAATTTGAATTAATTCGATCTATATCTGTTTCTTTTTACGATGTTCTCTAGCATCCCTTCTAAGGTATTAAAGAATCAATTTCACTCTAACGAAGTCTTTAAAAAAGATATGATATGGTATTACCATTTTCAAAATGTAAATACTCCTTGTTAAAGTTTAGATCCTAGCTATTAATAAAGTACGGAGTGGACTTCTTCCCTTTATTGAAATTGATTGTATTTCTCTTTTGCGTATGTTTTATTAATTACTTGTACGGCTTCACCAATTTACACTGGTTTCACCCGGAACGTTGGTTACACGATTCAACGATAGTAATAAATAAATATTTTTTGTCTCTCTTAAACGATGCCGAAACTAAATTTTAACGATCGTCAACAAATTCTCCATTACTGCTTATCCTACAGCGTTGCTCTGTTGGAATAAAAAAGATCAATTTACTTAGCAAGAGACAAAATAAGCGTTCCATTACGACGGGCAAGATTATTACTTTTTAATCATCGTTCGGTGAGCTAATGGTGGTAATCAATGCGAGTTGGAACGGTTACGGAAAAGTCAAAGTTGAAAAGCATTTCCGCCAACGAGAAAATCAACCAAAAAATAAGAGAGATCGAAAGGCTACGACTCCTTTGTTACGTTAATATTACTCTGTTTTTGAGAAGCGCACCAAGGACTCCCATGCCACGTTAACGTTAACTTCTGGTTGAATGTCAACGATGTTAAAGTAAATTAATGAAAGTGTCGAAAACTTACATAATTACCAACTATACTTTATGTATTGCGTGAAAAAAGCCTGGAACATTACGAATATTTCAAAAACTACTAAAAGTTTTGCTTTTAAGATTGGAATATTGATGTATTTAACATCAATATTCCAATATTTTGGTGCCAAAGAAATGATACTTCATTAAATACAATGAAATATAAAAATCATCATGTATGCTTGAAATCTTAATGTAATAGAGCTTGACTACTCGTTGAATGCTACTATGCTGCGCCGTTGCCATGCTATAAATGATCCGGGTAGTAATAATAATAATTAATAGTAGAGAGCGCTTACAGAAAAAATGCAAGGTTTTAGTTAGTTGATAAATAAGAACATGTACGAACAAAAAGGAACCAATACGTTGCTGGTACCTAGTTCTTCTATAATTGTTTTGGGATTACATGACCGTAGATCGTGCTGGAACACCAAGGGCTAGGTTTATCGATCAACGTTTATTTTACTACTTTGCGTTCAATTTTGCCGCTGGTATTCTTGCAAGCGATGCCTTAGATTTTTCATTGCGCATAAGTCAGGAGAAAACCAACAGTTTAGTTAGAGTTGGAGAACACACTGATATTACGGGGCCGATCGCGGATGAGCCTTTGTTACAAATTTTCTGACTTACTGACAATATGACGCCCGAAATTATTTTTACCAATAAATTGAAAATTTCACTACCGAATAGGAAACAGACACGAAGTAAGCCCAGTGCTCTTAATGTCTGGTTTACGGATGGATCCAGTCAAGGCACGGGAGCCGGTGTTTGGGGACTGAGCCTTAGGCAGAGCTACTCGCAATTGTACGTAACCTGTGTTGAAGTCATCGCAAAAGGAGGCTTCATGTGGACGAAAATAATCAAATGAATGCTAGTCAAAAGGTAATAAGTTATCTTCATTTGGATGCCAGCACAGGAGCATATAATGGCCGACGAACTAGTCAATGAGGGTTAGAAAAGACAATTGATAGAACTGGAGCTAGCATGTAGAACCACACGGGACTTCGCTAGAAGGTAGATCTAGTTCTAACTAATACTGTGCTCTGTATAGCGAAATGTTTAACCAGCAAGAATTATCCCTTTTGTATCTCTGTAAGCAAAAATTTATTTTTTAGTACGTTTGCAAAAATACTTTTAGTGCAAACTTCCGGGCAATTATTTATAATATCACTCATAAAACCAGTATCCCAACGAGAAACTTTTTTTTTGTTCATTTTGTTCATGAGTTTCAAGTTCTTTTTTCGTTTCATTACCACATCCGTTTTCCAATTTGTATACAAATTACATACAATTATTTCGCGTTAATTGGTCGAATAAACGTTACAGGGTATTTGTGCTAATGCTGATAATAAATTGCGTCATTTTATTAGTGCGTGAAATTGAACATTTTTCGTCTAAATGAAATAAATATTGACGTTTTATTGGACGAGGACGTGTTAGTCTCGTTGTCGAGGCACAATCCAATGAACAATTTGGAAATTTAACGAAGACCACATATATTATTATTCCCGTCGAATTTATATTTATTCGCAATAGTTTTCCTTCATATAATTGTTTTCTAGCGAAATTTTAATATAAATTTGCATATAACGTGCAGTTGTTGCCTACACGTTATTGGATTATAGTAAACCAAGTGTAATAGTAACTTACTTAGACCTTAATGTAATACAGAAGGCAAACATTTACGTGCTTTACTATTATTTTAGAGAATTAGCTGCAGATAGGGAGCTGATGGCAGTAATGTTTAAATAATTTCATCGCTTGGCATAGTCTGCTAAAATAAACGATATGGACAATTTCTGCCTCTAATACATTGCTGGCACATCAAATGAAATCTCGTCAGAAATGTAGTACAGTAAACAATTCAATCGAGTCTGCCTTGTTGTTGCATCAAATTAGCCTAATTCCAAAAACCAGTTACCAGATTATTTTATCAGACCTAATAACAGAAAATTTACGCAAATAAATGTTGATTTTTTTTTTGTTTTGCAAGAACTACTGCCCAACTGCTGCATTTTTTTCAAATAATTGATGCATGCTTGTGAACCTCGGAAGCAGGGGTTGCAAACTCGCGAGTCTCACGAGTACGAGCTCGCATCTCAGTAGTCTGTACGTATGTACCTCTACTAACCTTTTCCCTCAGGGTTTCTTTCTTCCACACTACAAGTAAAAAAGTTCCTGTTCTAGTAAGGATATCAGTCACCTCGTTACCATTAATGTTAGTGTGCGCTGCTGTCCAGGTGGAGCTAGAGTTACAAAGTATATTGAGTTTAAATTTAAATTAGAACATCGCACAGTTAACCTATATATTTGCTCCTTATAAATAGTAAAAAACGTAAACCTGCATGCAGCAAATTACATTTTTTACTCTATATCTTTCCTTCGGCGTACTTCCGAGACGGATTTAAATTTGTCAAGCACTTAACTCCGCGACGGCGACGATGCTCCCATTATTGCTTCGCAAAGTTTACACGATCAATGAATATTTAGACAATAAAATTTATCGTCTCTTTTATGGTTAATTTTCTTCGTTTTTATCTTCGTTTAATCAAAGTTTGGGACGGCTAGCAAACATTGGAAAAAATTTGGCAACTTGCCGCCTCCGTTAAATTTCTTTTATCCGGGAAATGTCGGAATGTTTTTATTTCTTCCTGTCAATTTTCTCCCGCTTATTAGCGTTCGCTTTTTCTCCTCCTTTCTGTGCGTTTTGAGAGCGAAGTTAATGTTATGCGTTTGTTCGTTTTTATTGGATTTCGCGGCGAAATTAATGTTTATCAAAGGTTGCGGTTGAACGAAATGTAACTCTAATCATTTTTCTTCCTTTCATTTGTATTTCTTGGTTTTCTCTTTAACAAACCAGTATTATTGCATATTCGTCTTTTTAATAACTTTTGGCACTTAGATATCTTTATGTCGATCTCATTTTAAGTCGTTCTGAACTGGAAGTTTAGGTATTTAATTGTGTTTTGTTTGTGGCATAATCTGCTTGTTGATTACGATGTGTTGCAACTGAAGATGCTAGCTTTCCCTGAAAAAATCATGTATTCAGATTTTCCTCAGTAATCGTTATGAGGTTATTCTAACACCAATTTGTTATTTTAATTATGTCTGAGTGAATATGTTCCTTTACTTGTTCGTTTTTATGGGAGTATAATGCACACATATCATCTACATGCACATAAGTTTCTCCATCTGTATCGATCTCGAAGATGTCGTTCGTTTCCGTGATGTATATGCGTTGTGCTATTTCATCTTTTACTTGTAGTTCTTCGCTTTCAATGTTGTTAACAATTTAGTTTGTTAAGCTTGTGTTCTATCCAGTAATTATCTTAACTAACTTATTAGCGAAGATGCAAAAATCACAAGCAATAAAATTAGCATTTCGTTCGAAGCTAGAACCAAATTCTAAGCAATGGATAAAAATCGCATATTTAGGTAAGATCACTTTAAGATTAAGTAATCTTTTAAAGAAATTTTATTACAAAGTAGCTTCCTATAAAAACTCTCTAACAAATTATTTAGTCAATAATAAAACATTGAACACCGACTCCAGTAAGCCCGGTATTTATAAGATAAACTGTACGATTTTTAGCTAAATATTATCAAATCAGCAATTTACTTGTTATCATAATCGTCTTGCAAATTTGCAGTAATCAAGAATTAATTATGTATTTTATGTTCTCCCCATATTTGGATAAGAACAAACTTCCTTTCTCGCGCCGTAATTATCTTGCGCGCCACCGCAGCAAATACTAATTTAATCTAAAAAGTAACAGCGGCTCGGATTACCATCTACCCCTTTTCTAAATTAGTGCTGCGAACACAAGCGGACGAGAGTTGGGGCAACGGTCCGAAGCCGGAACGAAAGAATTTACTGCATCTTATGAAAATTCATATTTAATTATAGAATCGGGACCCTGAAATCTACATCTGTTAGGCGCGTTCGTACAGTTATAATTCATTATTTTCTTTAATTAATACAACTTCATTATGGTTATCAGCGCTCTCGGTTTTAGAATGGAAAGTTCCAGGACGTAGAGACAACGGCGGTAGCATAACAAGAAGCTACTAACTAAAGTAACCAAATTAATTGTGGAGTATCAAGAATATTTGATTGGGTAAAAACGCATTACTACTAATTAACCACTCTTATAACAAAGCAGTAAAGAAATCTTTGTAACAAATTAAATACCACAAATCAGTCACAATCACGAAAAAAATCATCCAAGCGCTTTTCTGATCTTTGTGTTTTCCAAATTATAATGATTGATTAACTTGTACCGTAAGAATTTTCTCCTTACTCGTTCAAATGTTGTCGTTAACGCCTTCGATTCTTGTTTGTAAGTAGTTAAAGTTTATAAAACCAATCGTAAATCCTGAAGAAGGTCGCAATAACTGGACGAAATATTGAGTATTTAAAAAATTGAGTTATAATAAAACCATTCAGAAACAGACCGCATACTCTATTTTTTTTATTTTATTTTACTTTTTACTCATTATTATTATTAAAATAATTTGCAATAATTTAGTGCAGATCATTATCCGCCCGCATTTTTAATGCAATATTTTGCTGTTTATTGCTAGTTTACTACACTGTTTTAGTAACGAGAACATTTCTTTCATGTTCTACTTTCTTGATGTCTTCTAGAGATCAATAAAGACATTTCATGAATATAAAAAAAGTAATACGATTCATTTCGGCTGCTTCCCGCACCCCCAATATAATCAAGATGCCGTATCTTTTGTTGTTACGCCACTGTCGGTCGACATTCGAGTAGAACGGAGAAAGTCGCAATATTATACGAATGTGGTAGCAAAGTACGCTGACGAATCTATCAGGGCAAAGGTCACATCTGTAACTAACAAAATATAAGAGTAGTAGCTGTACATCTGATCAAATAATGATATCATAGTAGATGTGTATCTGTCGCCGGAATTGATTCCGTTTACTCGTCGATTCGAATGAGAATTACTGGAAAATTGGGCCGTCAAATCCGTATAGGATTTTTACTGGGACTTTCGGTCACCGATCTTATTTACCATGTAATGGTTTATGTGCTTAGGGCAAATTAAATGGGAAATTCTTTGAAATTGAAAATATATCGGCATCTTCTTTTCTATTTTTATTCGTCAGGCAGGTACATTTTAGTATCCTTCTTACAGTATAATATGAAGGAGAATGCCACCTAATTGCTTCGTAAGTTACACAATTTAGATTCTGTATCTATCTGTAAGGGTTCTGAAACATGATTAACAGTTCACACAAAGGGAAGCTTCTGATTGCTCTGCACCATATTACTTGCCGTACAAAATGCATCACGTTTCGCACGTAACAGGATCTTAATGGATTGATACGAGTAATAAATGATTCAAATTTCAAATAAATATTCTTTATAGCTTAGATTGCAATTAGTCAACTTTATATTATCCTATTGTATCCCAATAGATCTTAATCGTATGACAGCTAATGCAGAGGACGCCATAATTTGTTGATTCATCAACTCGAACATTTAGACATTTTCGATTGGCTTGAATCCTTCCAAAACCCCTTGTAACGAACCGTTGACCGTCCTCACGAATTTAAAGACTCTAAGCTGAAAAGAGATTAATTTTTTTTTTAATTAACTCGATTTTGCTTGAGTTTTATTTTTGTCATTTACTTTTCGACACCACAGTGTAATAACTCTTGAATAATAGTGTATATGAAATTGTCTTTGCGTCCTATATGTCCTGTACAAGAAACTCATTCGTCAGGAATTTTCTCCTGTTCTTCACCATACCTTCCCTCGAGAAGTTCGAACTTAGCTTAAAAAGAAATGCAGAAAGTGAATCTACAATTAGAATTCACATACAAAAAGAACAAATAAGAATAAATAATGAATTAAATGCGCCCATCTGCGCATATTTATTTGTGTCCATCTACGACGTGTTAATGTACTCTTCTTTGTCATTATCAAATAATAATAACTCGCAAGTTCGTAATACAATATCGTATATCGGTGTAAGCTATTCACGAATTTCGAATACCGTATCCGCTAGTATTTCAATTTTACACTTCATCAATGAAATTATTCACCCTTCCGTTCTCGGAGTCGAGATCGATATCGTTCAGTAATTGTTCCGTTTTCGATATTGGTGTGACTATAACAGCATTGGTATCCGCTGCGCTATCAATAATACACGCAGTTGATTATCGTCTCGTTCCCACAGAATAACATGCAATCACTTTCTTCTCTTTGTAAAATATAGGTTGCGCGGGAATGATTTCTCTGTCTAAAAAATCTGGTGCTTGATTTCTTCTTGGAATTTTAATTAAATGTGGGCGTATATTGATCGTAAGCATCTTTAAGAATTCAAATTTATATTTTTATTTATTACTTAAAAAGTCACGAGAAAAATCTGAAACACTTAATCAAAGCGGAAGAAGAGACTTCTATATTATGCAATAAGGATGTCCATAAACATAATACAAGGAATAAGGACCATGCAGGGAAGTAACACATTTACCGTTGAAAATCTATAATAAATTACGGAATACCATGAAGAATGGTCAAGATCGTAATGAGTTCCATATTTGCAAATAAGCGAAGCATCTGATGCAGCTTCTCTAAAGTAAACCAGTTTATTCAAGCCTGCGAGTTAATATTACATTAAAAATCAAACATTTTTAACATATTAATACATGAAGAAATATTAAAGTACTTGTGCAGTAAATACTTCGTTGTTAATGACAAACCTTTACAGTAGAAAAGGAAGTTAATTTTTAATTAAAGGTAAGCAGGAAGCCGTAATTTGATTTGTATTCCATAGATTTATTAAACAGCGAACAGTGAAGAGAAATTAAGATGTTTGATAAGCGCCTTAACTTTCTCTCAAGAAGTACATTAAGGTGCTCAAAACGAAGCGTCCGTTGAAGTATCCTAAATGGTCGTCCTCAATTTGCAAAATTCGAACTTCCTAACTTTGTAAGAAGGCGATTAGTGTGGAGTAAATTTCCTTTTCTCGCAGCCTTCGTATCGATCGCCTTTTTTTGCGCTCCATCCGACAACATTGCAACGGAATTAATACAAAAAGCAATCGATTAACTTTTCACCGGTGATAAATATCGGCGAAAACGCAATTCGTTCCAATTAAAGGGAGTAAAGTGGCCCGAAATGGTGCACGCCATGTTCCATGTCCGTTCATTTTGGCACCTTGAAATCCGGCTGCTTCATTTCATATCATCGCGCTAATAAAACATATTGCGGAAGCTCGTCTTCGAATGGACACCTATAGGAAATATTTTCGAAAGCACGGAAAGATGTTGAATGTCGAAAGGAAAGGCAATAGGAGCATGGGTAAAATAAATATATTTTTTTCACTTAACTAAAGCGTTCTTCACTTGTTTGCACCGTTTCGCAAAAAGGCCTTTAGGGAAGAGTCCTTAAATAATTAAGCTTGCTTTATTCCAGATGCATTGCAACATTGAAAATTTGAGGAGGATTACTTCAAGTAGATTACAATTGGCAACCCCGTACTTTACGTATTCGCTTTCGGGGGTTATCTAGTTGAGTCGGTTATTACATTTTTATGAACTTTCCAGGATACGAAGAAGCTGCTAGTGAACATATAGTAACATTCTTTAATGAACTGTTACAACTATTGCATTTTTCTTTGTTTAAATTGTTCCAAGGAAAACGTGCGCTAAATCGTGTATAATATGATGAAATTTTGAAGAAGAAAAGTTTACCTTGGCGTCTTTACCGTGGTTCGTTCTTTCAATAGATCTACTATCTTTTTTTGCAAAATACACTTAAAATTCATTTATCGTCTTTCAATTGAACTTAAATTGCCGAAGGGATGTTATTGAAACATTCCAGAATTCCACAAAGCCTAAATTTGATTAATTAATTTAGTAAAATCATCTATTTGTAAATTTCCTTCTCTTACAACACATTACAATATATATTTACATTGTTCTTTTAACTTCAATTCAATGGCTTGTCATTATATTTAAGTATGCATATATTAACCCCCGCACTAATATAAAGTACACGATACTACTACATACTACTAACATCTCTTACCTAATTGATTTTCGTAACAATGCATAACTTTAAAATCAGTACTACTTTTAGCACGCAATTCTTTTAATACATACTTATTCAGCTTGGAAGTGAATAGTTTACTAACACTAACACTAACTCCAGGTAGTTCGGAAATCTGGTATATAATTAATTAATTAAATTAACGTGAGGCATACAAACGTATTATACTCAAGCTGCTAATTTGCTATGAATTAACAACAAACAATTAACAATTATGTTGTGTTGCGCATTTTATGTACGCTTCCCACAAGGGTACTTTATTTGTAATCCATCAAGTAATCGTCGTGACAGTGGAATTCGAAATAATCACATCATAACGGAAGAATCTCAACGGAACATATACCGAATTCATTCGCTCGTTGATAGAGCTTAACCAATGTGTGTGTTACGACCGGTCGCTAAGAGATATCGATTTGGTAACGGCGGCGGCAGCTTATGGATGGACATTTGCGCGGTTCACTCGACATAATACGTAGTAGGTTGCGGGCATATCGATATATGGGGTTGTATGGTGGCGATGTACGACGAACCGCCGCTACACAAGAATACCAACTTTGACCCGGTTTTGTTTTCGTCGATCGTTCGATCGTACATACATAATTAATTTTAGCTGGCTCTTGCTTTCAGTTTAGAACAATTAAGAAACTGTTTGTTGTAGGTACATACATTTATAACTACTACTAAAATGGAATTAAACGGATGCAATTCATTTGATAGCGTTGGGTATGTAATCCAATACAAGTACAGTAATATAACTATTTGTTACACTATTTACAACTTAATGGGATGAAATATGCCAAATCTATCGGTCTAAAGATTGAAAAGGAACGTACACTTTTTGCTGAAACGCATAAAAGTAATATAGAAGACTGTACAATATAGAAGTATTCTACAGTGAGATATGAGCATATACGTTTTTAATAAGGCTAAAGGCCCGACCCTTTCGAAAAGTTAATAAATGTGTATACACACTTCAACACGCGAGGTATCAGAAAGTCATGACGCGAAAAACATTTGTTATGTACGTCTGAGCGGATAATCTCGTATAAGCCCGAAATAGAAATATATGACTAAAAATATAAAATGCCGACTTACACACGTTTAACATATTGCATGCAAAACGTATATGTCGGTACAGCGTATTGTTATTTATGCAAATTTGTCGAGGTTCCATAAATAGAAACCATTGTACTCAAATTGGACACGTCCAAATCGTTGACAGATACTTGTTGCAGACAGTAGCTATGTATATGTATTAAAAATATAGAAAATTTATTAAAAGTATATATAGTACCTATGTAAAATTTGTAAAAGTTTCAGAACTATTTCATCTTAGAGAGATAAACTTTGAAGAAGTTATTCATAATTTTGCCAATCAAAAATTTAGAAAAGCACTTCTTCTTTGAATAGATTTTTTAAGTAATTCCTAATAGAATTTGATTTTACGAGGAGGTTATCAGAATATAATGCATATAAATTTGGAATATTAACTTGTTTTATTATTCTTAAAATCATTTAGTTGAACAGGTTAAAACAAGATTTTTAGTGCATTTTATTTCTTAATTTTAAAATTAATTTTTGATTTAATTATGTAAATATTTCACTAGTATCTAAGAACATCCCTATTGACTACTATGAAGCCTCAAGCTAGGCGTGTCAGGTAGAGATCCATCTTTTATTTATGGGAAGGAAAAAAACCGAATATCATTAAAATTCGGTAATTGTATACTTTGTGTAAACCAACAAGATCTTGTCGGGTAGACGAACCCGTGTGCGCTTGCACTAATATACAGATTTCCATATAAGTTGGATATATAAATACCAGGTGTGTCGGTAATTCTTTTCCGGTTTTTTCGCTAAA
>CACRWH010006669.1:0-12647 GCA_902655005.2 Marronus borbonicus | reverse complement strand
CATCTGCCGGAAAAACCGGAAAGGAATTACCGACACACCTGGTATGTGTTGTCTTAAATAATTGACTAGTCTTAAAAGTTAGTGCAATTTCGTAACGATAGTAGGTCTATATATATATATGTATAAATTGTCGCAAAAGCTACACGCAGCGATGTACTTCGTTCGATTTCGAATCAAAAATGTAAATGCTAAAATGTTGTACCATACGTCTTCAGGGACCACTTGAAAGTAACATACATTTGGCAATGCTGTAGTTGCATACTACTGTAATAGTAGGTACAATACCTGTCAAAATTAACAAACGGAAATCACAAATGACAAATTGGAAAACACAATTGATACATAGGGAAAAGCAATAGGAAAACACTTTATTAAAACAGAGTTAATAGTTTTAATTTTTCGAACGCATCTCTGATAATAAATTAGCGACACTATTAACTACGCATTCGTTCAAATTGATATCCCTCTGTTTGTAAACACAATTGCAATCTACGAAGTATTGTCTGTACTAGAGAGAAGAATTAATTTAGATAAATGTCAAAAGTTGACAGTAAAGATTTTGATTGATATCAAATTAGAATACAAACTCGTTTTCCTACAACGTTGCCAAATGTGTTTTTAATGAAGAAATGTTGAAAACAGACTCTGAAATCAAAAATTCAAAATTGCGGCTATCTTTATCGACAGATATCGAACACAAACACTTATTAAGACACTAAAAAACCGAACTTCAAGAACCTCGAGAAGACGTATGAAGCATGGTACATTTTACCATTTAGATTTTCGATTCAGAAACGAACGAAGAATGTTGCTACGTGTAGCTTTTACAACTTATACACACGTTACATAATGCGTATTCACAATGTTCAGCTTCATCATCTAACTCTAATTTACTTGAATATTATAACTAGTTAATTTGCTTAGTACTAAATCTAGAATGTCCAAATGTGAAGAGTCATCAGATTCGAATATGGTATAAAAATTTGAACTCATGGTATTCTTCGGAATATAGGTCTTACATTAATCTAGTAACTTTAGTAACAAGTCTTTATAAGTATTTAAAGTGAAGTCTTTTTAATCATTTTCATGTGCCTTCTGTTGTGAATAAACGCATTTTAAATCGATTTTTAAAAATGTCTGTCCCTCGGCTAATTTATCTAACAGTTCATTCCTAATAAGTGAAGAGTATTCTTCGGTTTTCAGCTAAAGATTTAATGTCAGCTTATAGACCTCACAAGTACGAATATTTCTATTAGGTGCAATAATAGGAACTAGTGGGGTTGCAATTTCATTTGCTTCTATTTTTCATAGTAAAACACTGATTTTCAAGATTTACTTTTTCCTCTGATCGCAAAAGGTTTTGCTCTGTCCTTAAATGTTAGTCTTATTGGTTCGACTTTTATTTCAGCAAGAACATTCTGAAAAGTGACTAAATACTTGTCACTAATTCACGCAGACAGCTACCATTAGAATTGAACGTCCCTAAGGTAAGCGTTTGAAAATTGTACAGAAATTTGTGTAGTTGAAAGCATGCATCACTTTCAGAGAGATCATCTTTACTGCCAGAAACAGCGTATAATTTTAGTCTAAAGAATTGTTTGAATATATAATATAACATTTAATTTCTATCATTTTAATTGTAACCTTTTCCTAAATTCTTCTTCACTAATTATACATACTAAGCTACAACTATCAAACTCTAATTTAAAACTGTTGTTGATTTAAATATTTTTTTCAGGTAAACCACTATCAAATTATAGCATATAATGGTTTTTGTCAGACTTTTTATACGGTATCGTAAAAGTTGAAAATCAGACGAAAAAGAAAACAAAAACAGATAACAAAACACGTAAATTTATTCACTTAAAGTTAATGCTAAAATAGAAAAATAAATATAATGAAATGAACCACTAAAAATAGGTATGGATTGATGCAAAATGTGATTCTGCATCACTTCCAGTCAAAGTATGCTGGGTGCTCCATTTAACAAAATCGAGAAAAATCATTTTGAATTGATAAAATCAATAGTTTCCTGATGACAACGTCAGGTAATAAAAACAAAAACATTCGATCTCGACCAATTCACGCAACAAATGCTATTGGTAAATTTCGACATAGGAAAAACAAGTTTCCTTTTAAAGAATTCAGGTTTCCGGTTTGAAACCGCGCTGTGATTCCATGGGAATTCCGACGTTTTCCTTTCAGTTACATGGAGCTTCTTCTAGACTGCTGCATGTTGCCTCGCTGCTGTAAAAAGAATCATTCTTCTAACAGCAGCGAGACAACATGCAGTGTAACATAGACGGGCACAACATAAATGCATGAAATGTCCGCATTCATTTCAGTTGTGTCTATAATGTTATACGTTTGTTTCTTAGAATTATACATATTTTTAATTTATTTAACAACTTTTCAAGTAAAAGTTGATGAAAAAGTTTACAAAAGCATTTAAATGGAAAAAAAGAAACATAAGTAACGACATTTCAAAAGTAAAATGAAAGAATGTAAATAGAGGTAAAAATAGGAGCTCTTTCTGTTTAATTAATGAGAAAATAAAATAAAATAAGAATGTAATATTCAATAAAAGTAAAAAAAAAAGAAAAAAAGACTACATACTAACAATTAAAATTATTATTGATAGGCTTGAGAATGTCGACGAAAATGATACGACGAAACGTAGCAAAGTAAAATAAATCCGACGAAAAGCAGGTTTTTGTTTCTTTTAGTAAAGACCTAAAAACCAAAAGAAAACAAAACACTAACAAATTAAAAATGTAATAGGTATTGGCTTAAAAAGGATCCTAAACCCGAAGAGTTTGTTTTAAACTTGTTGATGTTTCTTTGTATACTCGTATATACTGTTCGACCGTATCGTTGGTGAATCTCTCAGCGCGATTTTCTTATTATTTCGTTCATACAATTGATCCATATCATCGGATAATAGTCGGTACTTTATTATCTGTATGATTTATTATGCGTAATAGTACGCGATACCAATTACGCAGCACAAAGGCAATGTGAATGGTACAATTTAGCATTTATATTTCACAATTAATAAAATACTAACTGACCATTTATGATCAATTATGTCAGCCTAGAAGATAATTGTTGATAGCAAAGTTGATTAAAGCATAATGCCACAACAAGGTGTGGTGCTAGATATAAGTCTAGCTTATTCTTGCTTTGCCAGTTTGCCATAAAGGTTTGGAGTTTGTCATCGTTATTTAGCGAACAAAATTTACCTTACCGTAAATAATTTCAACAGTATAAGGTATTCCAAAAAAGAAAGATTTTATGCTTTAGTAGCGTTCGTCTCAGATGTAGGAGGAGAAGCGGAAGCAGAACGGTTCACACGCATACATGGGATAATCCCAAACAAAAGGATTAGAAGATGACGACTAATTTGAATCCATAACCGTCTTACCTGCCGTAACCTTCAGATGTTTTGCTAACATTTTACTACAGTTATTTTGTTTTGTGAACAAACAAAAAATTAAAATATTATGTGCGCTAAATGTCTATCTAACCAATAGATAGAAATTCTTTAAATAGTGTATGCAATGATTGAAAATTATCCCTAAAAAAAGTGGAAAAATGTACTCTATAATTTTATTCTTTATTCTTTATGCACACTTTTCACATATGTCGCAATTATCAAATGGTAAAATATTTCTCACCATGTAGCATCACATAGTGTAGCATTTTTTTCCCTTTATTGATTACCCTACTCACAGGAAATGTTTCTGAAATTTTCATTGAAGCGAACTAAGTGCTGCAATTGAAAACGAACCATTCCATACTGAAAGAAATATTACTTGATCACACTTTTTCCGGCTAGAGGTTAGAGTCTCTTCACATTTTCGTGAATGATACAGAGTTGTGGCGTAACTTAACTCTTTCAGGCATATCGGTTTAAAATTAAACCCTACGTTACTACGTTACCCTACTAAGAAAAATATGCGCTTCAAAAGAAAATCTTCTCGGGGGTCATCCTTCTGGCTGCGCTCGTACCTGCTCTACGTGCTTTACCTTGATTTGCAATTATCGAGTTCCAACACTGTAACACCGCCTTCATGTACTGTGCCAATAATTCGGCCACGTTCGAAGGAGGTTTGTTTACAAGGTGCACGTTCTTATCTGCGAGGCATCACTCACGATTGTTGATTTTTGTGTAACTATCGAATTGTAACAGTTATTTCCGCATATATTTATAAAATGTTAACGAACTACTCCAATAATTTAGGGTAGTGTAATTTTTAATTGTAGCCAGTGTAGATTAACGCTAACGTTAACTATCCGATAATGATAGCCAGGACTGTGGCGTAGTATGGTAAACAACACATAAGTATCGGCACCCTCCGGACCACACAAGTTTAATTTATTATATAGTAATATAATAATTAGTCCGGGACGGCCGTTTCGAGGACACGAATGGTCCTCATCATCAACCGGTGACCGAATGTCCGATCCGATGTACAGCATTTTTCACATTTCCATCAGTTGCTTCTAATTTAGAATGACGTCCACAACTGTCTTCACAGCATTATACACTGTCAACTTTACTATGCGTATTGTAATATTATCCTGGAATTGGGTATAAAGTGCATCTCCCAACTAATGGTAGATGCACTCTATACCCTATCCCAAGTGTTGCAAACATCAGACACAACTACTGTAATGCTCTTAAATGTATTCAAAATGTCGTTTTTCTCATCCAAAGATAAATATCCGACACAAAGACGTTTTCTCAAATGTGCAAGCGTCAAATTAGGGAAACCTACTTCTTTATTTATTATTTGATGACTTAATTCCGAAAAGAACTCATTTCTTAACTTGGAACCTGCTAAACAACCGAGAAACAATATAGTAGACACATCGTCGTATACGGCGGTATCCGCGTCGTTTTATTCCTGCGGTCCGTAGCTCTTTCACGGCCCAGCAGCGGCTACAAGAAACCCAGGTATTTCGTTCCTTTCTTCCACTATTGCTGTGTCTTCTCGATGATGATGGTATTTGCGCAGGGTCTAGCGCGTAGAGTAAATCTGACAACCTCGCACTTTACAGAATTTATCTGTGGCATCCAATCCTAGCACAGGCGGAAAATTCGTTTACTGCTGCCTGAAGTCTTTTAATAAGGTAATCTACATTTTTGTTGGTGACGTAGATGGCCACGTCATCCGCATAAATTACCAGCTCTATTCCCAAGTGTTTAACGATGTTATGTGTGTACAATAGATATAGTTCCGGAGCTAACAATGACCCCTGGGAAGCGTCAGAATATATCGGTTTGATGGACGATCGTTCACATCCCATCTTAATATTAAAAGAGTGATCTTTCAAATAACTGGATATGAGACATACTAGGCTGGAAATCTAGAGTCCTTAGTAAATACAACTACTTCGGCTCCGGCCGATAGGAAAGTAAATCAGTGAAAAATGTTTTAAACAAGATGTTCGTGATGGGGTCGAACCATGGTACCTTCCCATTTGTAGTGCTTTTGATGATGCCCATCATTAAGAGCAACGGTACCACCTAGGATAGCGAGTTGACAGCTCTTGTCACCTCTTTCTTGTGTTCCCTCTGATCATCGTCAGTTTTCGGCCCAGAAAAGACGTCTTGTGTCTTCAAAAAATCCGTATGCGCCTCTGTAGAATAGATAGCACATTTGTCAAGGACTGAACGGTTAGTCGTTCTGAGAGAATCGTCCCTAGTTGACAACAACAGCATATTTAGGCCATTCCTCAGCCCAGAATTGTTCTAATGCCTTTTTCACCCCGTTGTTTAGTTTATTTGCCTAAAATTATGCCTGATTAAACTGATGCCACAAGAAAGATCTTAAAAAGAACAGAAGAAGCTTTACTTCGAAAATGAGTACATCCTGTATACGGAACTACAATTCATCTCCAAGAGGATCATGGAGCTGCATTTGACATTGGCGAATAAGATGACGAAGGAAGACTAGGACCTTATCGACCGCATAACCTGGCACGCGACAGAAGTTCAGCTCGAGAAATCCAGAACAACACAAGTAAAAAAGTTCGCAAGGATGGAGGAAAATAAGACCAAGGAGCAACCGAAGCGCTGAAGAACGTAGTAGTTAATCTATCAACGAGACAACTATCTGCAGACGAGACGAAAGTACTTGCCCTGGGAATGAACTACGTCATCGCACCCAGGAAGATACGTACAGAATAAATCATAACAAAGGTAGAAGCAGCTATCAAAGGAATTCCAAACGTCAAAGCAGAAGAAGTGCGACAAGAAATAAGCAGAGCATTGAAGAAGTCAAAAATACCGAAACGTAACCTTTCCAGGGAGGAAGAAGCACCACTAACAAATTTGAAAACACAAAAAAACATTGTCATCCTCAAAGCATCTTCACCTTTCTTAGTGTGACGAATTGTATTATGCCATGTCGTCTTTGTGATGGTGCTTCTTCCCACATTTTAATCCATTTGTCAGCACCATGTCCATCTCGATGAATGCGCTTATTATAGCATGTTTTTTGAACTTTGAAGGAAATCCTTTGCGGGCAATTTTGAATGTCCTCCTTTTTGCTACTTGCGTAGAACATTGAACTTCCAGTTTACTATAACTAAACAAATAAAATTGTAATGATTCATCTCTCTATGATAGTTAAAGGTTTAATGCTCAAACAAAATATCATATACATCAGTTGTATGGTATATACCCATCGACACTGACAGCATCTAAAATAATGTCTACAATGCAATTTACAAATATACACCACTTGTCTTTAGTTTTTATTTTCTTAACACTTTGTCGAGTATGCTTTGTATATACAAACTGCCTATAATGGGTACACAAATTTTTAAGTACCTTATTTAATCTTAAAATGTATTCTCGGTCAGTTAAAAACTTTTGTCAAAATGTTATCCATGATTGAAGCCAGAAAAAAAAGCTTTTTCTGACGGTATCAAAATTCAATATGGCCCCCATAAGAAATAACAAAGTTGATGATGGTCCGAAAGAACTGAAACGTCATATAAAGTATACCATTAGGCAGAGACCAGAAGTGGCTTTGAAAATGTGCTTTTAGTTTTTCTCTGCCAGGCCAAATAAATGTACTAGAGCTAAAATAAGAAAACAAGCTTTCTTCGTTTTTCTTTAATCTCGAGCATCACAGGTCCATTTTCTCTTCGGGTTCATAACAAAAAGAAAATGTAACAACTACATCCTTGTAAATACCCTCTATCTCTAAGAATAAGCAAGAACCCCATGGTGAGGATCGAAAATGAATCAGCCTGTAAGGCCTCGGGTTCTCCTCTGCTTGTCCCTGGAGTTTTATTAGGTAAAGTTATCAACAGCCAACGATAATTTATGGGAAACGGGTCTTAGTTCCACTTTTTTAATGTTTCATTTCCTACAAACATATTCAGAATCAATTCTATTTTATCTTTGTCTTAGTACCACTATTTAAATATTAATTTATAATAAGTCGTCAAATCCGGTAGGAAAACACAGTTAATTGAAAGTAATTGTAAAAATTTGAAATATCGTCTACTATGGAACGCGTATTGTAATTCGCTGTGAATTTTGTTAAATGCTATCGGCAACAAAGGAGCGAAGGGACAAGACGACATATTCAACTAATTGGAAGTGTTAATTTTTCTAAAGAATTTCAAGTGTAGTAGTGCCAATGTGACTTCAAATGCAAGTTTAATTCAGTTTTGATTATTCAAAAGAACGCAAGATATTTTTTAGCTTTTACCAGAAAGCCCGGGTTAAAAGTCAAAAATGCTGATTTTAATTTCTATTTAATTTAGTATCTAGGTGACACTCCCAGATCTACCGATCGTGAAAATTAATTTATTTATTCGGGTTCATAACAAACTACATATATACAATACGTCCGAAAGATCTGGAAACACACAAATAATTGTTTTTCGGAAAAATCATAAAACATGACAATTAATGTTTTAAAAAAGCTATCTTCTAATAGCAGTAGTGTTATTTTTACAGTGACAATTGCATTGGAGGTAGAACCCGCTCATTTGAAGAAGTTTGTCATTTATTTAATGGCATACATCCAGATTGTGCCCTAATTAATATTTCCATCGTGAGTAAAATTTACAGTAATTTCGAGAAGGACATGTTCGTGATCGTCCCTTAACCAGTGAGGATACGCAACTTAATGTATTATTGTCATCGAATGAAACTCCACATGATACCACACGACATTTTATACAAGAATTTAATATATCAAATTCGACCGTAGGTGCCATTCTTGGCAAAAACAAATATCATCCCTGCAAAATGTGCAAGTTGTGCGAAAACGATTTCGATTGACGTTTACAGTTTTATGAAGAAATAATGTCGATGTACGACAACGATCCGAATTTTGTTCAAAATATCTTACTTTCCGACGATGCTACCTTTACTTTACAGGTAATTGCAGTGCTTAAGGGACGAGGTAATTCGTGGGTTGGCATTACTCTATCCTAATACGAAAATCCCAATTTACCCAACCAGAGAATATGGATGCACCAAGATGTACGTCGATATCTTATGACAAACTTCCAAACCGATAGATTAGGAGGTGAGGGTCAATCTCGACTTAACCCCACTTTATTACTTCTTGTGGGGTTATTTAAGAAGTAAAGTATACGTTACTAAACCTCACAATATGAACGAATATGAATTGAACATTTTCAACACTTGTTGTTGAACAAATTTTTAAATTTGGACATTCAAAAACTTTCTTACGTAAGGTATGAATATTTCTTAAGTAACATTTAGGGAATGACAGGGCCTATCCAAAAACAAAGCAAAAATGCCATACCGCCATTTGAAAAAAAATATGACGTAACATTTTGAAGGTTTACTGCTAATAAGAAATAACTTTTTTGAAACGCTAGTTGACATGTTTCTCAAAAAACTGATTGTCTTGTTATTTGGGTGTTTTCAGACTTTTCGTACAATAGACAGATCAGTATGTTCACGTACAATTTTCTAACAAACTTCGTAATAAAATGCTTCAACCATGGTAACAAAAATACAGGCTAAATCACCAAATACACCATAAACTACTGTCACAATGGATGAAAATAACCTAATTAACATATTTTTTTTGTTGATTTTTCAATTTTCTTAAACACATTTAAACTTTTCTCCATAATCTAATAAAGTTATTAATATTGGAGTGCTGTTAACATTCCAATTGCTATATTAGTACATACAGCAAATTTCTCCATATTAAAGTTTTGCTCTTTTGCAGGATGTTGCCATTCGAAACCAAAGTTAGTTCCAGGAGGAAGAACTTTTGTTTGGGGAAGTTGGCAACAAGTTGACAGGTTAGACGATATGTATATTTATTTAGATTAAGCAGCAATAAAGAACTAAACAATCGCGCTAGAAAAATTGCAGATGAGTGCTTGTAGCACTGTTTACTTTAAAAGCTTTACTGAAACTAAGTGAAATTACTTAGATCAGGACTACATTACTATCTTGGATCAACCAGAGATAAATTTCTAATACCGAAAAAATAGTAAATTATATAGTGAATATAGTAAATAGTGTAAAGTAGTAATAGTAAAATACATTTAGCGCTTCCATTCCATTTTCATTTTATGAAAATATAGTAACAATATATTTTTCTTTCCTCGGACGTAACTGGCCATAACTCACTCACAACATGTCTTCACTGAAGAAGTAGCCCGTCTGTACCCCCTTTATTCCACCTCAATTCATTTTCAAACCTCTGTCTCTCTACCTCAATGTCGTTCCAATCCGTCTGAGAGCTGACAGTTTTCCTTGTTGTTTCGCGGTGTTCGGATTTAGGGATACATACGTGGCTTCTCTCATATAGCTTAACTTGCTTGTCCAAATTTTCTACCAAGTATTCTAATTCTCAAGCAAAAGTTGAAACAAAACAATTTCAACTTTTAGTTTTGTGCTTTCGTTAACTAGTTTTTTTTTCAGTTCTTGGCTGCTTTTTACTACTTTGGTCAACATGTTGTTTACTATTACTACAACTTGTTTATTCCTTCTAATTCACCACTCTGATGGTCAAATCCCAAAAACTCCTGTTTCTGCTGTGGAGTGCGTACCCTTCTCCGTTTCTTTACTACTTGACCTTTCCCATGTTGGGGCCCCTTCTCTTCCTTTGTGAATTTAAAAATAGGACTTTCTCTAATGTATTCATCTTCCCATATATCTCCCTCCGGGGTAAGTGCCACTGATGTGGTCCGTTCGATAATGTGTTCCCTGGAGGTGTCCCGACGAGTCTGTCTCTTCTCAAGAAGGGGTTGAAGTCTCCGACTACTTCTGCTTTAGTATACCTTTCCTCGTCATTAATCTCCTTTCCATTTTTTTTTTGTCTTTTTGTAGTTTTTTTTTTCAATTATATTCATTTCCATAATATTTCTACGTGCAACTAGAGAATTAGCTGTCGCCCAGACACAGAGTCCCACTTGTGCGTGGAAGGCAATTACAACCGATGGTCCCCCTTGCAAGCCTAAGGGACGGAGGAGATCGCCTGATCAGTTCCCCAATTCAGCTCGAGTCCGTCAAGCAACCCCTACCAATAGTAACGATGTACTTAAACTTTATTGTAATCTTATTATATTATTATTTATAAAGTGAGTCGACGGTTTAGCAAAATTTATTGTAGATGAAATTAAAATATGACCTCTAGCATAGGTTTAGAGGGTAAGTTGGGAGCAACGGATCAGATTCCGAAAGTGTATTATGCACGTGAGCATAATGTAAACAACTTATATGTTGTTATGCGCTTTTTATTTGTTTTCAAGTTATAGCATAATTTAAAAAATTTAACCAGTGTTCGCATAAATGGTTCAAATTTTCACTTGTTTTCGAAGGGATACATCTTAAATAAAAATATCCTGCATTGACTACCCAGCACTAAAGCAAAAAGTGAAGTTGCTTCTATCACATATGATTAGGAAGCAAACTATGCCAACTATGATTCCCACGGCATAGGCGTGCGACCGCAACACAAGCTAAACGACTGTTTAGCTTTAGCATACGAGGTTAGCGTCAAGTTTTTCTAAGAATTTCACATCTCCCCTGATATCTATTCTTTGCTAGCTGGGTACCCAAATTTAGTAACCTTTAGAATACTCATTGTACCAACAAAGATGCCTTCCGTTCGGGTATCGAAGTTTCCTCGTCCGTTTTGCCTGCTTAGGATGAAGAGCCTGCCATCAAATTCTCGAAGATCATTTACGTTTGATTTTATCTTCGTACACGCGTCGTACGGTGTGGTTTCATTCAAGCTCTTTGTCAGGCAGCAATTCCGGATGTAGTTCACCGTATTTACGGAGGCAACCCTGACTGCAGTAATAAGCATCTGGCGGTATCCGCAAGACTGAGGTTCTTCCTTTTCGCCACGCTAGTCTGTTCTGGGTTGTAGGGTACTGTCAATCGCCTTCTTATGCCATTCTTCTTCAGGTTGTGACGAGCCAGGTATCGTTCCCACAATTGTAAAGACCTTTTTAAATCGTAAACAAATGTAATTATTATTTACAATTTCCAAGAAAAATAACGATCACCCGAACGCAATCTGTCTCTTCTATTTCACTTTGAACTTGAATTACTCGATAACTGAGCGGGTAATTTAAGTGAAATTTAGATATGTTGTGGAACAAATTAATTTGAACATGTCCGACCCAGAACAATAACGAAAATGGCGCCTTGGTCGGCGGTAAAACCACCAATTTCCTTAATTGCTCCTATGGAAAAACAAAAGTAAAGTGGGGAAACAAAAGAAATAGATACTTATTACAAAAAAATGTCATAATAATGTGCAAGTTAATTTCGAATAGGACCCTAAAAAATCGAAACCAATACATTTTTGTTTTTGGATATGATTCACAAGGAAACACAACCAAATCAAAGTTGAATCCTGTTACATATACAAAAGATAAACATGTTTTTTTGTTAAGCACGTGCAATTATAGACATCTAACTAACAAACTCTAACTAAATAGCCGCCACTTAACTTGGTACTGAATAGTTGCTTCATTCTTGTCTTTCGACTGTTCCTTCAAACATATTGCACTTTTGTGCTCTATGGAATACCAAGATACAGCTGTACAATTCACTTTCAATATATTTAGTCGGTGAATATTTATATATATGTAAATTAAGTAAAATGAAGCAGAAAATCATTTACTGCTTCATTCTACAATTTCTAAGCACTGTTTTTTCGACTATATTTTACAGTTTAAATACATTATAACAACTCAATATAATAACTCTGACTTTATGATGACCGTTTTTATTTGAAACCGGTGACTTCCAATAAAGAGTTTATGAGATTAGGACAAATTGGTTTTCTTTTACTTAATCATTCACACGGTTTATATCCTGTGTGTCTGTAAAAGTTGGCAACAAATTGGAAACTTTTTTATTATACGTTTCTCAAAAAATTTTATTCTTGATAAAAGTTGCTGCATGAACCCAAACATACGGTAAACATAGCAGATCCACTCTGAGGTTAACAATAACAGTGCTAACAGCGCTTCTTTGGAAACCCCTCAAGAGTAAACTACCCTTATTCTGAAAGATACGCAGAAATTTATTAGGAAAATTTGTTTGTGATGTAGAGATATAGTCAAATACAAAATTTCGGTCAAGCACGCTCAATTATGATATTTCGTCA
>CACRWH010006668.1:0-12658 GCA_902655005.2 Marronus borbonicus | reverse complement strand
CTTAATTAGATATCTTGCTAGTTTCGCAAAGAAATGTTGTAACCCTTAAAACCCGTAAAACATCTTACCGCGTCTAAGTTTTTGTCGGGGAGTGTATGTTTTTGTTTTAAAATTAAATTTATTTTGAAAAACATGTATTTGCGACAAGTTGATAACATTTAATTGGATATTTGGAAATGGAAGAAAAGTCTAAGTAACGTATATAATTATTTTATAATAGTAGGTTCTTAATTAATATGTTTTATGTACAGAATAGAAAAAAAAGAAAATAAAACGGTTCAGCTTACGTGTGTACAAATGCATAAAAAGTAAAAATAAATATTACTTTAGTAACTCCCACCTACAACGCTTGCCAAATCTAGTAATGACTACTTTTATTGCCTCTTATTTCTTACGTTTTATTATACGAGGTTATTGAAAAAAGAACAATAGGAAAATAACAAACAAACAAATATTGGACATGTACGTCATTTATTTAAGTTTATTCCAATTGTATAAAATTATTCAAAATTTACTTTAATATCTTCCTTTTTATCTAAATCTATTTGTTCTTATCCGCGTATATACTAAACAAGTAGATTGACTCAATTATATCAGACTAATAATTATAAAACGTTATTTAATTAGATTACATTGTTTCATTGATAATTGGCATGTTCCGTTAGATATGGTAGGTAATTTTATTTAATCTTAGTATTATTATATTCGATATTATTTTTAGAGTATCCTCCGTATATACAAAAAAAAATTCTTGCATGTTTAAACTATAACAAATAGTTTTTGCGTATCTACTTATCTTTGGCATTAGCCTTTAATAATCGGTACATATACTGTAAACTAAATGCAAAGGGTAAGCCGCGAAGGTAATGGGAATCTTCCTCAACAGCAAACAAAATATGAAATACAGGAATTTTCAATAATTTAATTAGACTCTGGTTCTTGCGGTTCTATATCCGGAACGTCTAGCGAGAAATCCAGATGATTCCCGAAATTGTACGTCATGATCTTTAAGCCGATGAAACCTCCATAATCACCGGTATTTTTGAAGTAAACACCGGCCCCGCTCAAAGGCATCGGCATGATTGGCGCCACCGGTTGAGCGTCCAAGAAAGGTACGGTTGTTTGGGCGGCGTCCTTGTCGAAATCCGTATGTGTAAATTCGATGAACTGATTGTGTTTGGACTTGATGGTATTTTGCGCTTTAGCTTTGGTCGGGACATCTACTTTGCCCAAATTGTATTTGGTCCTGTAAGAAGACTTAATATCACTTTGATAAAAGTCGATTTTTATTTTTTCGGAATTTAAAAATTTTGCAAAGTTACGGCCATTACAAATTGGTAACTCCTTTTGTAATAGCCCTATAAATAAACCAGAAAATATGAAAACGCAGTTAGATCTAATGATCAAAAAATAATCAAAAAGCTTTTTGTCCTTGTAAAATTTGATGTTTAATGTTGGCAAATGAGGAATCGAGATTGTGGTGTCGATATCTAAATAAATCGTAAACGATGTAAAATTGTCCGTTGGATGCGATACAAGAATTCTTAATAAGGAAACATGTGCTATGGATTACAAAAGAATCCATTGATTTTTCTTACCTTTTATCGACGGGTGAAAATTCTGTTTTTAAGTTATCAACCCATTGACTCCTTTCATTGGGTTCGTTCAAGTTACCAGTTTCGAAATCAAACGGAGTTACCTGAATTTCGAAGTTGAGGTGCGAGCCGATAAATTTGAAACGAACTCCTGCAAAAGACAAGTTTTTTCAAATATTCAAACTGACCCCCAATGTACACACCAGTTAAAACGTGTTCGAAGTGACTTTGCAATTGGGTATCGTTGCCTTGCAAATCGTCCAAGTCAATTGCACGATTGTCCCAGTTCAAAGTGAAATAATGCTTCCTGTCGTAGATAAACCTATCGCTGGTCTTCATATCACTAACCGGCAGCCATTCTAAAGTAGTTTCATCGATGACGCCGTGCTTAAGCAATGTTCCTTGCTGGATCTGAAGATGGATGATCCTGTTCTTCTTGATGAACCTCAATCCGGTGACTACTTTGTTCTCGGTAACGTTAGAGGTGACCGGGAGCAAGCTGATGTACCTGTCGGAATAAATGCCTTCTTCATCGCAAAGGCACATGCAATAGGAACAATGCCAGAACAACCAGCGCCACCAGCTGTCGACTTTGACTCGGCTGTTTGGGCAATAGCCCTTGTTGCCTAAAATTCTACCGTTTTCATATTCTACGTAGCTGTAACGTCTTCCGGTTGACGGTGCCTGTAAAATTGTATTTGAAGGTACAGGTTGTCAAAACAGGTCCAAAACTAACATAAAAGAATAACTGTTTATCAACGTAGTTTCTAATCCAATCTAACTCTATCAATAAACGTAATATAAGCAAATCTATAGAAATAAATTACGAAGTATAGATAA
The DNA here is from genome assembly GCA_902655005.2 of Marronus borbonicus. Taxonomy (NCBI): domain Eukaryota; kingdom Metazoa; phylum Arthropoda; class Insecta; order Coleoptera; family Scarabaeidae; genus Marronus; species Marronus borbonicus. The sequence goes on along the minus strand of CACRWH010006668.1, from coordinate 10,223 downwards.
CGGTTTGATGTGACTACTACAGCGATTACGATAACTAAATGGTGGCCGTGCATTGAAACTTACAGTTGGACAAATCCACATATCGGAATCGATATATTGACAGTTAAAAATCTTTCCTTTACATCTCCTTTGCTGCCGACAGTACAAGTTCTGGAAACACGAATAACTCTTGGTGTATTGGTAATAACCACAATTTTCTCTGCATGTTCCATCCGGATTCAAGTCAACCTCGTTCTGGATATACCCTTGTAGCAATTGCGTGATCTCCAGGTAATTCTCACCTGCAAAGCCATGCAAGTTTTCCTCCTCGTATGAAACGAAGCGTAATCAGGATCTTACCTTTGACGTATCGCTCTGGATCGCAACGCCAAAAATGTGTTGACGCTATATCCATAGCCTTCTTCATTTCTTCGGCGGCCTCCAATGATCTATTGATGAATTGCTCTCTCGCCAATTGGGACTCTGTCGCGTACGAGCCCACCTTGTACAATGCTAACAAGGTGTAGGCGAATTGTATCATCGCGTAACCTTTGATCTGAGTTAGCGCGATCGTATTGTACAGATTGTAGAGAAGTTGGTTCGGGGATTGTTTCGACGTGCATACGGAATTGCTGTCCAGATCCTGTTGATGAAAACTAAAAATCAATATTTGAATAGGGTTATTAATAATTATTATTTTTTTCTTTTTTTTTGGCCTTTACGCCAGACAGATTTTGTCTACTCCAACCAACTCTCTAGCCATCTCCCATTCACGAGATCCCAATATATGGGAGAACCTGTATGTATATAAAGAAAACGTCGATATTTTAAGTTGAATGCCCTATATTACTCCTGCATGACCTAACTTAGATATTTCCTAAATGGATGATGTTTAATTTTAATTTTTTTTTATATTTATTATTTTTAACAATTTGAGGAGAATGAGAAAAATAGTTGTATTTAGTTCAATAGCTTTAATATATTACTAATTTTCAGAATTTTCCAATATACGCCCCTATATCGACCGATGCAGTTCCTCGTGAGACATCCCTGTATTGTAAAAAAAAAAAACAAACAAACAAATAAATATATTTAACAGCGCTAATTGTCCAATTAAATACAAATAAAAAAATGTATCATATTACATGCCGTTATTCGAAAAGCCTACTGGCAACATCTCTACATTACTCAGAATCGAGAAATTTCTTAATTACAACAGCGGAGCAAATAATTACCACTAATTTACCTCTTTATATGTATATACACATATAAAAAACCGCTTTTTAAATATTTTTTTTTTACATATATTTAGTCATTTTTAATTCAAGATACCTTCAATATCCTATCAAACAATTGCCCATCCTTTACGTGAATCCCTATCTTGTCCAGAATTTTCGTTATCGGATAATTGCGATGGTTCAATATAACTTCGGTGAAATCCAACCACGCCTGCCGAGGTGACGGGATTCTCCCGGGCATGGTCTGTTGTCTTTGGAACCTCCTAAAGCTTTCGTATAATCCATAAATGCTCCGCAGCAAGCTTTCCACCTCCCGGTATAAGGGAATCGTGTTCAGAACCTCGAGACCATCGTTCAACCCGTCGGTAAAGTCGGATTGCAGGGTATCGCCGAATTTCTCCAGTTCCATCATCATTGCTACCTCGGTGGGGGTTTCTTTTGGCGAGATAAGCTCATTGTTTATTGCTGAAGTGGCGTCTTTCCACAGATTGTTCTCCAATTGAAGGAATTGCCTCCGTCGTAGGTCTATCAGACTCGGCGACCATTTCTGGGTTTTATTTTTGCTTTGGGCGAGGAAGGGTAGTAGTAAGAGGATGAAGAGTATTGCTTTCGTCATGGTTCTGATGGTTTAAGACGTAGATTGTTTAGTATGTGTTAAGGTGTAAGATATATATATAAGAAATTATACCACAGAGTCTGTAAGGACGTTCCTTACAGACTTTGTGGTTAGATTCGAATCCTACCGAAGTCTAGTACATTCATTTGTATTCAGAAAAATTTCATTTTGGATATGCTGTGGTTGCTTAAGTGAATTCAAAATTTTAAGCGCAATATCTTTAATAAAGATTCAGTCACGGATATCCTAATTTCTGCAACATATCAAATCAAACTGTTTGGTTCTCTTCAAAAAGTAAAGCCTTATAATGACGATAAAATTGTGGATTAACAAGATGGATTTGCCAATACCACCATGGTCTATATAATTAAAATATTAACAAGAAATTGAAGAGTATCTTTGCAATGTTTCCAGATTTAACTTCATTGGGAATAATTAAATTTGGAATAGTAGGCAGATAGAATTGAAACGTCCTGCATCTTATTTGGCATCAAATCAAATCATTTTTATTTAACTAATCCACGGCATCCTGTTTATTAAAAAAAAAAAGTTGTACACCTTTATCTGATAGCAAATTGAAAAGATTGACGCATAAAAATACAATACGCATGCACGAATTAAATTGGCACGCAGAAGTGTTGGTACATAACAGGATACCCGGACAAGGAAGTCAAAAAAAAAACGGTACTATGAGCAAAACTGACTCATAATACTTCGATTGATGACCTTTAAAATCGAAGCAAGTTGTCGCTAATGTAATTAGAGAGTTCTTGTTTATCTACGCGATGGTAAAAAAGATCTGTTGCACTTTTAAATTTAGTGAACGTACGCGAAAATGTTGAGGTTACCGCAATTTGCAATAATAGTAATCGTATTGCTATTCTTGTTATCGTTTACTTTCACTTTTGTCAACATTATGGTGTGTTTGACTTGAATTTCTGGATTATTCTTCTATGATTGGAAGAATTTTTAACAAACAAGATATGTTGGCTTCCTGAAGAATCTCTGTTAATTTTGTTTGTTAAGACCGCAGAATGATAAATGTACATATTCAAACATTTATTTACACAACAAATAAACAATGCAATAATATAGAATTTCCGCTGATTGTAAAGTCGGTCTTGTAACACGATGAGATTGTTTACATTAAAAAATAAAACTGATATCGAAGGGGGAAGATAACGATGTCTCTTGTAACGTTTCATAAAGACGTCAATTTGAATAAACGTTGTAATGATACGCCACAAAATATCGATAAACAAAGGTCATTTCAATAATATCTGCAATATTCGCCTCAGTAAATATATCAAACACCTTAATTTTTGGTAAGAACTAGCACAATTAAAAGTTGTGACGTTTCCTGATTTTTCTTTTTCCAATATCAGCAACGATATCCTTAATAAGAGGTGTAAAATGTTATCTCCATCACGCACTGTATCTGTTCTTTACGAAGCGCACTTTGTTTTAAATACACTGACCGCACTTATTCCGTCGATAAAGAAATACTTTGTTCGAAACGCGTTGCGTCGGAAACGGCTGCACCTATCTTTACCGTAGAAGTTACTGCTGTCCGTTCACCGAAGCAGCTAAATTGTTTAGGATGGTGAAACGGCGCATGGTCTGCCGTTTCAATTAAGGGGGGAAGGTATTCGTAGTGTGTGCGTGTTGTATACCAGTTCGATGAATGTAGCGTGCTGTCGTAGTAGTGGCCTTACAGTAGACTATGGACTTTTCGTATTGTGCAGCTGGTCAATTCGTTATCACTAGTTGCTACGTTTTATATTAGGAAATAAATCAGTGTATGGTCCGCATTTCAAATGTTATCCAGGTTATGGAGAAAATTCTTTCCAATAAATTTTCCTTTATATGTCGATCAGATCCCGTACGAATAAGAAATTCTCTGACTGAATTGAAAATCTGGAACCTTAAACGTGCCACACGATGTTCCAATTCACAAAGAAGTAGCGACAGCTATTCTGGCTCTAATTCCAACTTATTCCTAGCCGAATTGACACATAACGAACATTATGGACTCTGTAGAGAATTTGCCGGGTTGTAACATGACGTTCGCCCAAAGTCTGCAGGAAATTACGCTCATCTGAAGGTGTGATACACCTTCAACATCCTGGAGCTGGCCCTCTATTGTAATATCTAATTTCTCTTAAACCATCTTAAAACTCTGGTTCCTATAACTTCAGCCACATATTACTGCGATCTTTCACTTTCAATCACGACCACAATTTGGGCTTCTTATGGCGTTGAATGATTTTTTAATTAGCTTGCCCTAATACACTTAATATATGTAGGATGTTGCAGAAACAAAAAAGGTTAACAAAAGAGCTCTACAAACAGTCTTGGTCAAAAACGCCGTTAAAAAACGGGGCAATACAAATGGACCTATTAAGTAATTATCAACAATTCCACACCATACTGTAGTACCAAATCTATGTTGATCGATGTACTTCATCTAAATTTTCCTCAGCTCGCGCGTGCATATCGTGACGATTAAACATTCTTTCCTTCGTAAACGTGGCTTCGTTAGTAAAAAAGCATGGCTTTAGGGAATTACGTCGCGTTTTGTTTAAAAACCATATACGAAGTTGCACTCGTTCAAGAAAATCATGAGAAAGTAGTGCTTCCTTTGGAAAAAATAAATGAAGGGATGTAAGAGTAGATTATGTAGAATTCGCCACACCATAGAAGCACTAAATCCGCTTTGTTGTGTGCAATAGCTCGAGTGCTGCTTCTGGGGTTATTAGCAACAAATTTTTCTCGACTGTTGCCGTACGAACAGTTGCATCGCGCTCTCAAATTTTCCAGTTTCACGAAGTCGGCGGTGTATTCTTGCAAAAGTAGTATGATGCAGTTGCTGTCTTTGCGGAAGTCGTGCGTGCTAGAATTTTCCAGCTTTTCAGCCATTGCCATGAGCAGCGCTATACGCTAAATGCAATTTTGCAAGTTCTTCGAAATTATACATTTTTCAAAAGGAATTAAATTATTACTTATACAACTCAATTCGATCCTGACGGTTTGTGGGTAGTGTGGGGCGAGTTCTTGAAATTAATTGCCAATTACACGAACACGAATTAAGTCTTAATCTGGAGTTAAGTCAAAACGTTAGGTAGAATGCAACAATCTTTTTACTTAATTACGTGTAATTGTTGTATTGCACCTGTCATTTTAACCCAAGATTAAATTTTGATTCGTGTCTGAGCAGCTGGACATAATTCGTGATTAATTAGAAAGAAATTGAGTAATTTAAAGTACCATTTGAGTAAAATTACATTAAATCCGGCTCTGTACTTTTTCAAAGTTCTATTTTGTCGAAACATTAAATCGATTTATTTATTAGGAATTATGTACACGTCAAATTAGATCAGGTTTACCTTAGATTATGCAGCAAACCGTGAAAATGCTAACGTTCAAGGTTATCTAGCGACAAAACAAACAACAAACGATTCCTTTTTGTTTTGTTTGCGTGTATGGAAATTATGATTCAAGATTCCGGTGCCTCGAGCATATCTGGTCAGCGGTTTTTTGATTTTTCCTAGATTGTTCGGGAAATTAGTCAGCTGCTTGTTGAATTCTTTCTTGTACACTGCCGTTCAGAGAAGTTCGGTCGGTTGGTAAAAAAGATGAAAAGGTTTCAGAAACAAACGAAACTAAAAACAAAATGCAATTTTATTGTATGTACAGGTAAAAAAGACAAAAATAAGTAAATAAAAAGTTATTCTGGCCTAATATAACATACTGAACATTATTTTGTTTTTTTCATCGAAAAAACCTCCTTTGCTGTTAATCACCGCTCGAGCTATTCTAGGCATTCTTTCGATAAGTTTTGTTAAAACGAATTGTGGAATATTAATCCATTCATCTTGCAGAATATTCCGTAAATGTTCTTGTGGTTTAAATCTGGGCTTTGTGGGGGCCATGTCATTACTTTCAGGGTGTGCTGTTCTTTTTGCTCCTTTAGACAGTTCTTACACACTAATGCAGTGTGTTTTGGGTCGTTGTCATGCATGAATCCTGATGGCACTGCATGATTCTGGAGTATGGCAAAATAATTTTCCTTCCTCATTACACCCTGCACTCTGCATAAATCTCCCGTCCCAGCAAAGGAGAAACATCCCCACACTAACACAAAACTACGCCTTTGCTTCACTGTTGGCACAATGCAGTCCGGGATCATTTTTTCGGTTTTAGATCTTCGGACATAAACTCGTCGATTTTGCCCAAAAACCTCAAACTTTGAATCGTCATTCCAAAGCACGTGTTTCCAATCATCTAACGACCAATCTAGATGAGAACGGGCCCACTGTAGCCGTTTTGCTCGGTTGCCCCGAAGTAATAAGGGTTTTCGAATGGCAATGCGCCCATATTTATTTTTTCAGCAATTTGTCGCCCCGAATATCCTTCTTCAAACAGCGTAATAATGCGTGAACGTTTTTCTACACTGGTAGACTTGCCACATGCCATTTTCACGTAAATTTTCTTAAAACTTTCGCGCAAAAACGACAGATGCACACCAACACACGTTTAACAGTAAAATGAAGCAAATTTATATCTTTACGCCGGTGATAAATAAACAAGAGTGATACTGCGGTATATTTCCTAAATGTATTGTTCGTTAATAATCCCCAAACGACCCGTTTCGAAAGATCGGTACTTCCGAGAAATTCTTGGAATGATAATAAAAGGGACTTTATTGTGGTTGTCGCAATATTTCTACTTTACATAATAATTTATGGCTTTAATCCCTTAGAAAGGAGTGCATGCTTAATATTTTTCTAATTTTATGTATTAATAATTGTATACAGTGTGATATAATAGATTCTTATTGTATGACCGAACTTCACTGAACGGCAGTGTACGTATTTATTTGTAGTTCGGGATGATTATTTTCGAAAAAAAAATGTAAACCATTTCCTAGGTCCTTTTTTTAACCAATAATATTAAATTCGACAATAAAAACCTTAATATTTCGTTATTCGTTTATTTAACTTCATTTAACATTTCTCAGCCCGAGCGGGGAGCAACCGCGCTCAACATTCTGAATTTTCCACTGAAATTACCAAAAATATTTTTCTTGCCACTTCAACGTTTCAGTAGCTTCAGAAAATGGCTTTTTCAACTAGTTCTAAACAAAAGTGTTTTTATAGCTTTCTTCATATTAGAGGAAGTATTTTTTATCTTAGAGGAATTACGCAACTGTAAAATACTTTATACCTTAGGGAATTACCTTTTTAATTTTGGTTTCAATTTGTACGAACATGAATTTTCATAAACAGTTTAAAATTGTATGACACGCATTTTCGTGTCGTACATATTGTAGATCGCCTTTATTTATAGAATAAACGAACACTAAAAAAAAAAATAGAATATTGATATTAATAGAGATTGCAGAAAAGTAAATTTAATCCTTGAAAAACAATTGCTGATACAGCCGAGAAGTAAATTATGTAAATGCATTCATCCTGCAGCGTATCCTTAGAAATTTGCCGCCGTGTTTGAAGGAACATACACTAGAAATCGTCAACATTAAATTTTTAAGGTAATCGATGAACTCTTAGCAACATATTTTCGATATATGTACTCTGGGTTACAAATCTGCGATTTTGAGTAGGTGAAAATATGTTTAACAATGTTTTTCCGCAATAGAGATTATCTTGAAACAAAATATACAGACAATGTATCATTTCCTTCTCAAATAAATGATTTCCTATTTTATTTATTTTTAGAATTAATCCCTTAAGAAGATATGCGAATACATTCCTAGCGTTTGTATTTTCAAGCATGTATTGATAAATTCCGACGGCTTATCGGATAAATACAGGCAAATGCTGTAATAAAACAGACAACATCCTTTCTTATCGGAAATTATTATTTTTCTTGCACAAATAAAAGATTACAATGTAAATATATAAAAATTATTGGATACTGGTCGGTTTCACATATTACTGCGCAAATAGAAAATAAAGCAAATAAGATGATAAGTTTTTAATCTGTGGTTCCTCCACCACATTTGAATATTAGTATCACTCCATTATTTTGCTTCTTATCAGAATGTTATTTATCTATTTGGGGAATATGTCTCCGTGTTTGCAGATACAGAAGCTTTTTTTTTAATGAACTCGAATCACTGTGAGAAAAGGATGTCGAGTTGCGGGATGACCCTGTATTTATACTTTATGTTTTATCTGTTGGTGATTTTAGAAGTAATAACATTAAATAAATATGAACAAAACCGTCAACAAAAAATTGTTATCAATCACGCCTTTCTTCCGGTAAGGATCTGTTCTGGGCCCCCCTTCTTTTCTCAATTTTCATGATCTGCCTCGTTTTTGAATAATCATGACAATTTGGCTCTACGTTGACGATATATAATATGTTTCGTATTTCTATCTCAGCTTTATCATTGGCTATCATTAAACAATTTGTTAATTAATAGCAATCAAACGAAATGCATTTTATTTTTGAATTTATATCTTCGTGCGAAGTTTTGGGAACTCTTCTTGACGAAGACTTAAAATGGACATTAACAACCTTTCTAGCAGATTGTCTAAAGTTAGTCATGCTTTGCACAACTTGAAAAGATCTTGCAGTTTGAATGTCTTTAATTTTCAAGTTTCATATAAGGTAAAAAATAACCTAACCCAATTATTTCTGAATTAAAAAAATTGAAAATTTACTTGTTAATAGGAGCCCATTCTTTTGTGTTGCATTTCGAAGAGGTAATCATTAACAATTGTGCTCCGAATCACATTTATCCTCTTTTTTGCACCTGTAAAATTTTTGAAATGACATTTTGGTAGCTCATCTCTTACCTTCGTGCTGGTTAGCAATCCCAAGATCGTTGAATGTCCGAGAAACTTCCTACGCGGCACTATGAACCTATGAACCCTTTCCATTTGCATCCTTACCGAACTCACAGAATGCGAAATCACTGATTTGGCGAAATCTTCCAAAGTCGAACGTTCTACCGACTCCCTATGCAATGCATATTCCTGCATTTGCGAGTAGGCGTAATCTATGTCGTCGATGTACTGCAGTAGATCGTTGAATCTAATTTCGACCCTTATAGTTCTCGTAAGGGCGGTGACGATCTCATACATGGTCTCTAGCTTAGCGTTGTCGATCAGATGGCCCATGTTCGAGATCCTCTGATCGACTAAGTTAATCCTATGCAAGATCTTCTTCTCTTTTTCCTGCAGCGATATCGGCATTGCGATTTCTGACCTATCCTCGATCATTCGGAAGCCGGTCTTGATTATGGTAGACGTCAAACCTAAGATCGAAAATGTTGTCGGCGATTCAGTAGAAACGGAAATTACGGACGGATGTAGAATCGTGCATAGGAAGGATAAAGCCAAGATAGCAAGCTTCATCTTGCTAACTTGCGATCTTTAGCGTTGTTTTAGATGAGTGAAAAAGGAGAGGTGTGGATTGTGCGACACTAACCAATGAACATGTGCTACTATACTAAACCCGGGACAGAGGACAGAGACGTAGCACAGTCTAAATGCGATATAGTTTATCTCAACTGTTTCACATACATCTGCGTATGTTTACACATACCCCCACTTCGCATGATTACACATATGAATAGTGTTCTGTGATCGTCCTTTGTTTTGAAATTTAAATTTCGAAGCTTACGTCTATTCATTATATTCGTATCTTTTGTACTGCCTGTTGCCTATGTCTTATTCGAAACCCTTTAATTTTTTTTTAATGAAGTCTGCAAGTAAACTGCTGCCTATTTTTTTATTCGGTGAACCTCACCCGCGTCAAATAACCTTCCTTTGTTTAGTAATAATAAAAAGCAGCGCATTTGAGTGAGATGAAAGATGAAAAGCGTTGTGCTATTAATAAAAGTATTAACGTTAACTTTGACGAGATTTTTTGTCGAATTACACATACACAAGAAGAAACCAGCTCAATTTAAAATATAATGCGATAACAAAAGACTGATTGTAATCATGTTAATCAATAAGGGAAGATTCCAAGGTGATACTCACCGATCGGAATGAATCTTGGTAGATTTGTAGGACCCACCAAGAATGGAATGAAAGCTACCTCTGAAATTTCGACGATTTTCAGATTTTTGCAATTTATACCGTTATTACGAAAAAAAAATTATATATCTCTAAATACACGTCTTCCCTAGCCGGGACGAGATTTTCTTGCCACCCTTGCCGCTATACCGTCTGGGTTAGTTAGTTAGAGAGACCTATGGAAGACGTGCCATTAGAGATAGAAAATTTGTATGTAAGTTTTATATACACACTACCCGATAAAAACATAGACGCGGTATCGTTTCTATTTACGAAACAAAGTTTATAGACATTATATAAAATGTAAATGAGGGTTATTAATACTTGTTATGTAAATAG
>CACRWH010006667.1:0-12664 GCA_902655005.2 Marronus borbonicus | reverse complement strand
TTTTGTTTTTAGTTTCGTTTGTTTCTGTAACCTTTTCATGTTTTTTAATAACCGACCGAAGTTCTCTGAACGGCAGTGTACATTCCAACCTAACTCTTATGGGTCCCATCTTTTTGTAACAACACAATACAATATAGCAAACTAATTTTTTACAATGTCGCTTTTGGAAATAGTAAGCTATCACTTCAAATAACAAATTGCCCTGTGTCAGGTTTTAAAAAATTACAATACGTATAACAATATTATTTTTGTATCTTGACTCATTTATTTTACTGTACCGTACACGCAGTCTACACTTCTATGCTTTTACCTTTCGCTAGTGAAACAACTTTGATGTATCTACATATATACTCCAAGTCTTCCGGTCGTGATTTAAACAGAACACAGTACCTCTCATCACATTAATTTCTAAACATTAAGACGAGCGGAAGTGGTGAGGTACAAGTGGGACCTATAGCGTTGTCTCGAGATAACACGAAATAATTTCTACTTGTTTAGAGTTTGCGGGCGTGAAATATGATTTTCGACGATGTTAGAGTTTGATCTTTTGCTTCGTTTAAGAGCATCATTTGCGTTAAATTAATCTTGCTTAGTAAATGACTCTTACCAATCCTTCATAGAATGTAAGAATGAAAGTTGAAGATCTTTTTAAATGAAAGAAAAAGTGCCTATACGTCAACTCCAGAAAATGAAGGAGAAGAAAAGATCGTATACATGCGATGCTTGTATAAAATATACCAATAAACCTTCTGACATGAAATAAAAAATTCAAATAAAAAAGGAAACGACAACCTCCGGAATATTACTCAATCAAAGACACGGAATAAAATACGGAATAGAAAAGATGATGGAGAGCATGCAAGATCAGCATACATATTTCTGTGAACTGCATCACTTGAACTTATGAGTGTTGAAAATAAAATTCATTTTGTGTAAGCTGCTTGGATGTAGTTTCATTTAACCTTTATGGTAAGTTCGAATTAATAAGAAAAAAAAAACAGAACATACTTGTTAAAAATGGTACGTGTGCGGCAATTATGGTTTAATATTAAATACATCGCATTATTGAGATTTGATGTAAGTTCGATTAATTAACTAATTAAACGATCTGATAACACTTTTATTAGTGGACGTAGATATTGTTTTAAATATTTTTATCGTCCATACATATTTAGGTATCTTTTTTGCGGCAAAAAGATTTAGTATTTCGTATCTAAATACTTTCATAAGGTATTTTATTCGGCTTTGATAGGTACAAAATATTATGTATTTTGCACTGCATGCCATTTCGTTATAACCTCCTTAAAAGTTTTCCACGCATTTTTTCAAAGTCGGAAGCTTTCATTGGACTTGTAATATGCAAGCCAGTTTATTCTCAACCCTTCTGATAGATTTGGAATTTTCTTCACACAAGAATTGGAAACATAGACCTGTTTTGTCCAACGCTTTAATAAATTACTTTATTAAACCAAGTTTAAGCTGGAACAGAAGCGAGAATACATTTGCAAGATCTTGCAGAACTTCCTGGTAGGCAGGTGTTAAATGTACTCTTGTTGGCCAATTTTTCTTTAGCCAGTGTCAGTTTTTAGCTCTACTATTTCCCTCACAAAAAAATACGGATATTTCGTCAATACCTAAAAGTGGGCCTAAAATTTTTGGTTGTGACTTCTCTTGTCTACTCTCATGACAAGCTCTTGGAGATATTTGTAATTCTCTTTCAATTGGGTTAAGCGGCCAACAGAAACAGAAGCACAAAAGTTGCAGTAATGTCTTAAGCCTTGTTTCTGACAAGTTTATGAAAAGTCACCAATTAGTGGGTCTATATTCGGAAGTACCAAGCGAAATAGCTAGATCAATATACAAGTCGTCCACGCCGTTCAAAATACTAGGCAAATTCGCTGTCGCGATTACGAAACCATTAGAACGTGCTTTTTGGAGGGGAAATACTAATTACTATTTAGGAGAGATCTTTGGGAAGTCTTAAACCTCTAATTAGATCATTCAGCCCTTTTTGCGAAAACAGCTGAAGTATATTTCGGTTCAAACATATCAGTTTCTACACTAGCTAAGGTTTCGTCACCTTCCTTATCATCACTAACACTTTGTAACATTTTTTTAGCCACAGATGTAGAGATATTAACAGCATGTGGCACTGGTCTTATTACCGCCTCAATATTTAAATCACAATATCTTATGAAGTCCTTATATTATGATTTTTAATGCCGCAAGGTGTTACTCTGAAATAAGTATGCAAATACGCGGCTTTAACAAAGTTAGTAATGGTTCTCTTGTACTTCTTGGTAATAAAGTAATTACAAAAATACAAAAAATCATCAAACTTGTTTTTGCAATTTCGGCGGGACATTTTTGCAACAAATTTCTCTCACCAAACAAGAACTAAAGTTATCGTTCATAGACGAGGCTTCCTCGTCAGGTATCGAAAGTTCCCTCGTCTTGCTTATAAATTATTTCGAATATAGGGATTCTCTGTCGCTATTTCGTCGCACTAATGCTGTAGTATTAGTGGTGCTATTGGCTCAGGGTAAAATACTTTTGTAAGCTATTTTACTCCCGCTCCCGTGCTTAAAGTGTTAAAATACGTATATTAAATAAAACTTTTCAATGTAAACATTTCTAAGCCAAAAATTTACCTCGAATGAAATCATTTTACCACTTTGTAGTCGTAGCGTAGCAAGAGAACAATTTCGAAAATAAGAGCACTGTAACATACCTACATACACGTACCGAATTAAATTCATTAACTCCAAAGCGCAAAATAAAAGCCGATTTCAAATAGGATAAATCGCGTTTTCCACTGCTTTAAATTATATCAGTTCCGAGATATGAGCAGAAAACTTCGTTTACTATTCGCGGTTGTCCATCAAAGGTAGACGGTACTTCAATTATCTCCCGACGTTCTGATAATCTAATAATAAAAGGCTTGAATATGTAACCCGCACTCGATCCGATTATTCGGATAAAATCGGATAAAAAAACAGTTTGATTCTTTCCCTGCAAAATTCACATTCAAAATGTAAATGCTTAATTGGCAGTCTGCTGGAGCTGGTAGAACCATACATTTGATTTAAATCGAGACAGTAGATTAGGATGCGGTAACAAGGAACTGTTGGGGTAACACGACCCATAAAATAATTGCAAGGCAGATATTTTTTGTCTGATCACTATATGTGAATGCTTTTATGGACAAAATGGTATTTGTTTTTCTAGTGAAATGACGAAGGACCTCATACAAAAGTCTCCTAATAATCATATCGAGGGTAATAAAAAGCAAGCTCTCTAGTTCTAATATATCAGTTAAAATTTAGCAGGGGTAATGGGAAACATCACTGAGGCGTTCAGTACTCTTCGGGATGTTTGTATTTTTTTATAGAGTGGTGAAGATGATTGTAACAAAAGACCGTATCAGATATAAACAATTTTTTTAATACAATAAAGTGTTGCATTACAAAAGCATATTATAATGAACACTGACGAGCAGCATTAATAGCTTCAGTCATTCGTTCGTAGATAGTTTCGAGACATATCTAAGCAGGTAAGTTAACTGAGATCAAATAGCAACATTAAACAAAATGTTCTAAAAAATCCGTAAATAAAATACATTAAACAAAACAAAAAATTACGTTTCTTAGTACCTCAAGGAAATTTTAAATGGGAGCAAGAATCACTTAGAACTCTTTCTAATTGCCCAGAATTTAAAATAAAAGAAAAATCTTACGAAAATCAAAATGAACATTTACACTTCAGAAACACTTTCCTTTTGTTATTTAAACTTTATTCTCGCAAAATTTTTATAAATTTGCTATATTTGCAAGTATAATAAAATTATTTCATAGAATATAATCTAGAGATTTCACTTAAATTGTAACGGTTTATATTGCTGCACGCTTACGTACTAGGCGGTCGTGAATCTTCGATCTTTCAAACTTTGGAGGTTCATATTTGTGCCCGTTTGAAATGGCTTCAATTACCCATAATTCCAGAAAATAGCATCATCGCCGATCATCCACAAGATAATCTGCCTGTTTCAATAATCTCATACATACAGGCTGAATTTCGGCGAAATCAAACACCAAGTAATCGCTGACATTGGTAGGATTGAAAAGAGGCTAGTCGCTAGTCGTAGTTTCTGCATTAAGCCTGTCCGAAATAAAAGCGGGATCCAATTAATTCAGAATACCGCCTGCATAAACACTATGGACTCCTTCAAAACCTATCACATTTTCTTTTTTTATTTAAATGAAAGTCGTAACGTTTGCATTTATTTTACATTAACTGAAACTTTCATAAGTTATTATCAGGAATCAAACAATGTACTGCCCATTTTAATTAATATAGATAGTGAGCAATTGTAATAAGTAAATAAATAAAAATAATCGATGGCTACTGCCTATGTGTCAGTCACCGTAAAATTGGAAAAAAAGTAGGTTCTTTCTCTCACAAATTCTTTCATTCAATTTAATTAAATATTACGACCGGTTTCGTGCTTATTTGAAAAAAACTTTTTACTGCTTCAAAACTTCTTGCCTGATGATGTGCTTTTGAGCGCGAAATCGGTCGCAATATTTAATTAAATTAGAAATTTTGTGAATGAGAGGACCTATTTTTCTATTTCCAACCTTATAATTGTAAAAAATTCTCGTCGTTAATTGTTTGAGCAGTAAATGTTCTCAACACGAATAATAATCGGTTCGTTTCGGTAGCGGGTGTTGACGTCTTCGCTTGTTTTTGAATGTAATATGTACCACGTACGGATATTGTGTTTATTTCTTCACTGTGGTTTTTTAACACCGAATTTTAGAAAACTTCTCGGTTTGGTCTTTTGTCTTTTTCTTTATACTGCTGTTTATTATTCGACAATTTAATCTCTAATGTGCTTGAGATGATTATGTTGCAAGCAACAACATTAAGTTTTCTACACCCATTGTCCTTGCAGGAACGCATGGCACGTCTGTAATAATAATAAATTTCACCACTCTTTGGCACTTTATTTTTAATAAATTAGCACTTCCTTCCCACGTTCACTCATAACTTTAGAAAATTCCATAATTGCGGTTTACTTAAGCTGTAAGAACTATGTTTTGGGTGGGATGAACTATTTCGTATTGCAAATTCCAAGAATTTTTAAAAAGTGTCAAATTGAGAAACTTTGCAAATTACAATATTACCTAGAACGAATTAAATTAAAAAGCAATTACGTTAATCCTTTCGTAAACGATTACGCCAGAGGGACTTCGTCTAATTCATGACCGCCATACAAAAAGACACCCTGATATCTCTTAACACGATTTACTGGGCTCATGAGCAACTGATTCACTTCGACTGAAAATTATATAATGCACTTTATGATTCGATAAATGCTAATTAAAATATTGTGTAATGTTACAAATAAACATCTACGAGGTTAATTGTCACCAGCGCCATATTCATATCTCTTCTTGGCATTTCACAATGTTCACCGAGAATAAGGGTCCATGTATTGGTAGTAAGCCCAATTCCTACAAGAAGATTCCTGTTTTTAATGGAATATTTGAGGGGCGTAGAAATAATAATAACTCAAGCCAAGGACTTATTTAACTACTTTTCTATTTTATTCTTTCTTTGTATATTAATGTCATATCTTTCTACGGCAAGAGTCAGCGTAAACGTCAGTAATATAAAAAGTTATTATCGTCAATTGTCTTTCGGCCCGTTTCATCAAAATTCTGTCATTTAACGCTGTAGTGTTGTATGTGGTCAAGAATGTCGTCAAAGAATACGGAATCCCATCAGTTGCATCAGCTGCATCATGCTACAGCAAAAATCGTTGGTTTCGGCATCTATTTCGATAATAGTATATGTTAAATGGGGAAAATTATCATAGGTGACAATGCAATAAAAACAAAAACAATGATTGTAAACGACGCAAATTTTATTTGTGACTTTATGTCTATCTGTCGTTAATGCATTTTGTGTCTCGATATCCTCCAAATTGTACAGCGTTATTCAAATATTCCAATCCAGAAAGTTAAAAGTGTATTCCAGTAGCCTTTATTCAAGCAGCTGTGTTCGCTAGAAGCACATAAACATAGTGTTTCCGTAGTGGAAAGTTCAAAAATTTAAGGTTAGTAATTATTTTAATTTCTACATCTTAAAAGTTTTATTTAATAATTGCGGGAAGAGTGTCTAGGGACACGAATTCACGACCCTAAATTTCCATAATCCAAGTTATCGGATACGATTTTCATGCGCAAATGCATTTCTAAATTAAACCGTGCCTTTTAGAGTCACCTCGTAACTCAATTTAAAGTCGAATATATGAAGTTACATACCGCAATGATAACATTTAATATTCTTTTCATTAATATAAATATTGATACATAAAGCCCTATACGATTCTTGTGCCGTAAAGCATAAAACTATAAGGCAGCCAACCATTACTTACTGCAGCCACATCTTACTTTATCTCCCTAGATAATACGTTTGCATCCAATCACCGATAATGCTACGAATTTCTAATTTAAAGCTGCTCAGGTGTGAAACGAACGCCATTATACGATTGTCACATGCAGAGGAAAACTTAATCACGTCGGCGCAACTTGGCTAGGATTAGCTGAAAGCTGTCGTGAGTGTAACGCGTCGAACTTATATTCAACAACATTAATTTTGTATGCATTACTTGCAACTGTTCGTAATTAGCTCGTTACGAACAAGATGCGCTATTTATGCTAGATATTATAAAATTAGTGCATTTTCTACCTTTAGCATTTAGATACGTGATACGTTTTCATTCATGAGCATTATTATGTCATTAATTGTGCATAAATGGGGATATAGGGACCTATACTAACCATATAAACAGGTACAGGTAGGGGACTCCGCGCCATCATTCAATTGAGTTGATAAAAATAAAATTGTTAAAATTGCTGCTTGATATGAATAAATATTTTAAATAAAATAATTTGTTTCGCTCAAACTCAACACACTAAATTTTCCTGATATACTTGGTGCATTTGCTCCCTTAAAAATTTCCCTTCAAAACATCGGTTTTTCTGTATATACAAATTTTTATTTATAGCAAATAACTTGTCAATCACTTATTCCACCTTCGCATTTTATTTTCTAAATTGAATTTTCTCTTACTCAAAGTCGCAAATTTGATTGTTTTTCCCATTTCGAATTGTTTCCATCGCTTTCGCGAAGATTGATAAACATCCATATTTACTTCTTTGTCACATCTCCGTTAATGTATATTGTTACATCGAGCAGCGCGTCATTCGTTTCAGTTCTGCAAACATTTCATTCTTTCATCCCTTTCTAAGCATACCTGCCGAAATCACGAAATAAAATCAACAGATCGATTGCAAGATACCAGAAAGAATCTCCTGTGACTTCATGCGAAAACCTGCTTCTGAATTTGAATATTTTATGAGCGACTTCTATATGGTCTCGCAAAGTGTCATCGCTTAGGCATGACAACTTCGTAACCTCCTCGCTTCTTTTCGAGGCGCTGATTAATTTACATTGTTTGTTGAGATTATCTATAGAAACGTATTCTTCGGATGTTATCTGTCAAGAAATACTCAGTTTGCACAGTAACAATTGTTTCTTATAACGATGTTTGCTCAATAACTCACAAAGAAATAACTGAACTTGTTAAGGGTGTATTAATAATAATGATTATGTTATGAGATATTTGTTTCGTTCTAAACGGAATATGACTATTACTGCGACTGTTAGTTCCTGTGTAGTGCAACTCGCAAACAGGTAGTTCAACAATAAACGTACCTAGAAGCATTAGTCTTATGTCATGGACTCACAGCGCAGCTGAAACTATTACTGTCTCTGCCATGTTGCCTACGGGTAGGAGAAGGACGATAGTAACCTGCGTAAGGTTCGCTTGGTGACTGTGTCTTAAGACTAAATACTACTGCGCGTACCATTTCAAAGGACTTCAAAGGAGTTCCATTAGGTTTGCTGAAGTGGGAACCTTTGTTATCTTTTGTATGAGCTCCTGAGACTTGAACTTACCATGAACGAATAGAATAACATTTTGGCAAAGTATCGCTATTTTTCCATTGTTTTGCTTACATGTTACACGAAAGTTGAACGTTTTCTCGAATTCGCTCTGTTTCGTGGACGAAATCGGGACTTCTCAGGCTTTCTAATATAACCCTGTAAGTATATTATATATATGTTCAGCGTGCGAAGATAAGGTAGAATATCTACAAAAAATTTTTTTTGTTCAGCATTGCTAAGTTTGTTATTGTAATCACATCTGCAGTTAGGAATAACACGACGCTTATTTTTTCAACAAAGAGTTTACTCTGTTGGTCCGGATTTGAAACCTTTTTTTCCCTCTTGATGCCAGGAGGTGTGTCTGGATTGTCTTGTGCAAATGCTCTATTGTTAAATTTCCCAGTTTATATTTTCCCAACAAAAGGTGAAGTTTCCTCATAATTTGAATGAATTTGGCTTCTCTAATGGGGGGAAAATTTACCCGTTTTTATGTCACGAAAATTAGAGAGTCTGTTAAAGTGAGAAAAGTAGATTGGAGTGCATACTAAAAAATTCGGCTGAATGTAATTGTAATGAAAAATGTATGTTGACCTGGATTTTCGTTGGAAGAGTTGAACGTTGCATTTACGTAACAACCATCATGCTATCGTACAAGAGAAGGTAAATCTTCTCTCCATCTACTCAATGCACGGAAATAAGCCTAGCAAAAACTTGAAGACGTTGACATCATACTGAATACAGATAGACATAAATTTGTAAGCAGAAATATATAGAAAGGAAAAAAAAAAACAAAATAGATAGTGATAAATGCTGCATTCTCTAAATTCATTACGATACTGCAGATTTTTAAAAAAATAGTATGCGCATGAATGCAGGATAGTATCCAGGGCTATCGTATATATAAGAACTGAAAAAGGGAAGGGAAATAGCAAAGAATGTGACTAGTAAACGGAAAATGTTATAAAAGAGGTGCAAAATCATACCTGCTCAATAATTCACAAATTAACTGATTAATGTAAACATCTGGTGAAGTGCCAACAAATGGGACCAAAAAGACCACAAATGATGACATTCTGAACAACAGTAATAAGTATGTATGCAGGTATCGATATATTAAGAAGACGTATAAAAGCAATTTGTTACTTTTTTAATAGAATCTTCACTTCGCTGCATAATTCATTTTTATGGCGCAAGAACAATTTTGCGGCTAAAGAAAGTTTTAAATATAGCCCAATACATTCTAAGAAATAATTTTTATCATTATTTAAATGATATAAGGACCAAGAAAACACACCACTGTACACTGGTAATCGCCTATCGGAGATGTGAGGACCAATTTTTGTCTCATCTGTGAAAAGTACTCTGGGCCACTCATTAATTTGCCAATTGACATGTTCTCTAGCAAACCTTAAGCAAGCCACTTGGCGAAATTTGCGACGTATGTTTAACATCGTCCACCTTCGATGAAAACAATTTTTCCAGACACTTGTTCTGGAGTTGATTTGGTCATTTTGCTTCTTAAAAC
Source organism: Marronus borbonicus (assembly GCA_902655005.2). Lineage (NCBI taxonomy): Eukaryota > Metazoa > Arthropoda > Insecta > Coleoptera > Scarabaeidae > Marronus > Marronus borbonicus. Next base: position 3,123 of record CACRWH010006667.1, on the reverse strand, counting down.
GTTAGTATAGAACTCTAATATTGTCTTTTTGTAGTTTATACCATACTTTCTTGGCCCGGGATAGAAGCGACAGTAAAAAAAGATTAAAAAAGTATATTGGTTATGACACCAAAAGATGATATTGTTAAACTAGAGATAGTACCTACCGAGTATGTAAATGAAGGCGTAAATTTATGTTTTCGTATGTATAACCTTCCATAGCAAGCTAACAAAGAATGAAATGGGCGTCAAGATGTATATCTCTGAAAGATCAACATAAATATTGAACTTTTTGACTATGTCGTATATAAACACTACATTAATCCTCTGCGATTGCTCTGCATAAGTTGGTGCATATAGGGAGAGATCTTATGCGAGCTATTCGCGAATTCTTCTGAAAGTTTCTCAGCATCGGTTCGCTATGCTTGAAAAAAAAACATAAAAGATCGCGCTACTACTTTGAATTTCCGACATGTGCTGCGCTGATAGCAATGTATGTATTATATATACATCAGTTTGCATGTATGTGTATGTTCGAGGTATGTATGAATACGTTGTGAATTTCTTGACGAGAAACTTGGTAGAACTAAAATGTCGTCGAGAAATATATTGTAATGAAAACATTGGGTAGCCATCTCAATTCAACCAATTTATAAACATATTTTGAAAGCTAAAATTTTTAAAACTTCGAAATTATGATTTTATTTAATGTCAGATCCAAGACGAAATTTTGAAACTACATTTACAACTTTAAGCCGATAAATATTAATTTTATAAAATAAAATTTGGATGTAATCAGATTAAGTCAATAAAAAAGGAAGATAGTTACCATTCGCGTGTATCAGAGTGGGAAGAGGGAACATACCTGAAGGTCACATTTAAGTTTATTTTTCCCGATTTTATAAATATATATTTTTTTTATTTAAATTAATTTTAAAATATTTGTAATTGCTAACAGTGTGTTTAACTTAGTGTAGGCATTCATGGTCGTTGCCTACTGTAGAGGAATTTTCCGAGTGTTGCGGTGTCGAGTTTATTCTTGACGTTTAGCTGGTCATACCGTCAGCTTCTTCGAAATGTTTCGAAAAACTCGTCGCTGTCTCATTCTCACCAGAACCGAAATAGGGCCAACCTCGCGTTTGAAATTGTTTGGATTCTTCATAATTTTCAAAGATTCTCTGTGGTGGTGGTTGGTGGCTTTGGCTAATACGTAGTCATAGTTGTTGCTATGGTCTCCATTTTGATAGAGGTGTTTAGTTGCTGCGCCAAGCGCCATATCTCATCGATATTCCTTTACTCTGCTTGATTGAAATTGAATTTTTCGTCCCATTTGACCAATGTTAGATTTTCCCGCATTTGCACTCCAGTTCACATATGCCTTTCGTATGTAGTCTCAGAAGTAAATCCTGGTTTGGTGGGACCAATACATGCATTTTTTCCTCCGTCTTGTAACGTGAGGCGATGTTCTTCTCTCCTAGTAATTTTTTCAGGCCTTCTCCTCTTTTCGTTTGCGTAATCTTAGTAAGTCTTTTTGGTTATAACCATGTTTCCGTAGGGCATCCTTTACATGTTGCATTTCATCGCATGCACTTCATCACTGATCTTTTCTGTTCATCTTACAAGACTAGTGTAGGCGTGTCCACCAGAGGCGTGAAAATACCAGTGCACCTCCAACGACAGAGCTGCTATTCTATGGTAAGCGAAAACTACTGATTTCGCTGATTACGAATATTATTAATGTGTACCGCCACTTAGTCATCTACAATGCCTTACTTTGCGCTAAATTGAATAGGAATCTGAAGCAGCAGAGACACTGACAACTAATCGGCGCGTGGCTCCAAATAAAATCATAGCTGATTGAAAAGTACAGTAGCCGGTTTATGTTTTGTCTCCTCCTTGCAACGACTAAATATCGATACTATCTTCCACGTGGCAGCGCCGAGTACTTACGTTCAGCAAATAAAAGCACAGAACCGCGTTTATTGGGAATACTCATCTAGGGAGACAAAACATAAAAGTGTCACTGTACACTGCCGTTCAGTGAAGTTCGGTCATACAATAAAAATCTATTATATCACACTGTATACAATTATTAATACATAAAATTAGAAAAATATTAAGCATACACTCTTTTCTAAGGGATTAAAGCCATAAATTATTATGTAAAGTAGAAATATTGCGACAACCACAATAAAGTCCCTTTTGTTATCATTCCAAGAATTTCTCGGAAGTACCGATCTTTTGAAACGGGTCGTTTGGGGATTATTAACGAACAATACATTTAGGAAATATACCGCAGTATCATTCTTGTTTATTTATCACAGGCGTAAAGATATACATTTGCTTTATTTTACTGTTAAACGTGTGTTGGTGTGCATCTGTCGTTTTTGCGCGAAAGTTTTAAGAAAATTTACTTCAAAATGGCACGTGGCAAGCCTACCAGTGTAGAAAAACGTTTACGCATTATTACGCTGTTTGAACAAGGATATTCGGGGCGACAAATTGCTGAAAAAATAAATATGAGAAGTTCAACAGTAAATGACATCATAAAGCGATATCGGACAACTGGAACTATAGAAAATCGTGTTCGTCCCGGAGCATCTAGGAAAACAACAAAAGCTGAAGATTTGAGAATTGTATTATTAAGCAAACGCAATAGAAAATTAACAGCGCCACAAATAGCAGCCGAAGTCAATCGCGGCCGTGAAGAACAAGTTTCGGCGAGTACCGTAAAACGTCGACTTCAACAAGCGGACCTTCATGGACGCATTGCCATTCGAAAACCCTTATTACGTCGGGGCAACAGAGCAAAACGGCTACAGTGGGCCCGTTCTCATCTAGATTGGTCGTTAGATGATTGGAAACACGTGCTTTGGAGTGACGAGTGAAAGTTTGAGGTTTTTGGGCAAAATCGACGAGTTTATATCCGAAGATCTAAAACCGAAAAGTGATCCCGAATTGCATTGTACCTACAGTGAAGCAAGGGCGTAGTTCTATGTTAGTGTGGGGATGTTTCTCCTTTATTGGGGCGGCAGATTTACGCAGAGTTCAGGGTGTAATGAGGAAGGAAAATTATTTTGCAATACTCCAGAATCATGCAGTGCCATCAGGATTGCGTATAATAGGCCGTAACTTTACATTCAT
>CACRWH010006664.1:0-12771 GCA_902655005.2 Marronus borbonicus | reverse complement strand
TATTTTTCGGATCCTCCTGTCCAGTTCATCCCACAACAACTCTATCGGGTTCAAATCTGGGCTTTATGGGGGCCATGTCATTACTTGCAGGGTGTGCTGTTCTTCTTGCTCCTTTAGATAGTTCTTACGCACTAATGCAGTGTGTTTTGGGTCGTTGTCATGCGTGAATGTAAAGTTACGGCCTATTATACGCACTCCTGATGGCACTGCATGATTCTGGAGTATTGCAAAATAATTTTCCTTCCTCATTACACCCTGCACTCTGCATAAATCTCCTGTCCCAGCAAAGGAGAAACATCCCCACACGCCCTTGCTTCACTGTAGGCACAATGCAGTTCGGGATCACTTTTCGGTTTTAGATCTTCAGACATAAACTCGTCGATTTTGCCCAAAAATCTCAAACTTTAACTCGTCACTCCAAAGCACGTGTTTCCAATCATCTAACGCCGTTTTGCTCTGTTGCCCCGACGTAATAAGGGTTTTTGAATGGCAATGCGCCCATGAAGGTCCGCTTGTTGAAGTCGACGTTTTACCGTACTCGCCGAAACTTATTCTTCACGGCCGCGATTGACTTCGGCTGCTATTTGTGGCGCTGTTAATTTTCTATTGCGTTTGCTTAATAATACAATTCTCAAATCTTCAGCTTTTGTCGTTTTCCTAGATGCTCCGAGACGAACACGATTTTCTATAGTTCCAGTTGTCCGATATCGCTTTATGATGTCATTTACTGTTGAACTTCTCATATTTATATTTCAGCAATTTTTCGCCCCGAATATCCTTCTTCAAACAGCGTAATAATGCGTGAACGTTTTTCTACACTGGTAGGCTGCCACGTGCCATTTTGAAGTAAATTTTCTTAAAACTTTCGCGCAAAAACGACAGATGCACACCAACACACGTTTAACAGTAAAACGAGGCAAATTTATATCTTTACGCCTGTGATAAATAAACAAGAATGTTACTGGGGTATATTTCCTAAATGTATTGTTCGTTAATAATCCCCGAACGACCCGTTTCGAAAGATCGGTACTTCCGAGAAATTCTTGGAATGATAATAAAAGGGACTTTATTGTGGTCGTCGCAATATTTCTACTTTACATAATAATTTATGGCTTTAATCCCTTAGAAAAGAGTGTATGCTTAATATTTTTCTAATTTTATGTATTAATAATTGTATACAGTGTGATATAATTGATTTTTATTATATGACCGAACTTCACTGAACGGCAGTGTACATTTTTTTTAACATTCTGTGTATTGGTATGATGTAACCTTAATATTTAAATATAGATGCCGTTGATAAGATATTCGTTTTTTTTTTGATATTATTAATTCATAAGACTGTGTACTTCGCCTAATACACTGACTGCAATTAAAAATGCATCAAAAGAAACAAGGTAAATCCACACTTTGCAAGGCAGACTTATAAAGTGTGGACTCAGCTTTAATTGTCGTCCTTCTATTGGCATTTTTAAAGAACCAATCAATTCCAACTAACTAGCAGCAACTCATCCAGAGGTACACGACAACTGAAATGGTTAACTGTGACATTAAACCGTGTGTTGTGGGTTACCTGTCTTCATCGTTTTCCTTTTTATGTAATATTTTTTATTAGCCGAAAATGCGCGCTGTATCGATTATATACGGGTCACCAATGCTGGTTATTAGAAAGATCTCTATTGAAAGATAAAAGACAAACATTTTTGCCACGTAGACCACATACGGAATTGTTTCTTTCTGTACACCTCCTGCCGGCGAAGTATTGAATTTTTCTAAACTATTAATTTCAAATATGTTTCTCACAGCTACTTACTCACTTTAGTAGAGAGGATAAATAGATTTTTATTGAAAAGACACAAAATGCCAGTAAATATTTAGATTCTTGACGAAACAAATCAAAACCTAGTAATAGCTAACGTGGGCACCCACCGAGGCAAAACCGACCCCTGGTAGTCCATACAATCAATGAATCTTTTCAAATACTATAACAAATTCACCACGTTTTATTAATCATGTAAGCTATTGTGTATCATTTCCAATAAAGACCATTTATTATTATTATTATTATAGTTAAAGGTCATTAGCGATTCTGTATAAAGATTCTCGGGGTGCGTAATACCCGGTTATAGGCACATATCTAAAAATACACGTTACTAATTTTTCACAATGACAAACTACGTCCAACGTCAAATCTAGGTTGATTAGTCATCAGAGCATTAGGCAAGGAACTGATATGCAAACATTCTCATTCGCACCTAGGTACTTCAGTAAAAATAACATATCCTACATTTCAACAACGGCTTATATAGGAACGACAGCTATTTTATGCTTTTGTTATGCATATCTTTCTTATCGCCATAATTTATCGTGTAACATGTGTGAACGATGCGTTTTACGCTTCTGTTTGTTTGTAATTGGTATTTTTGCTGCTCTAATGTATAATATTAAGCCGGTCTCTAGTTAACCGCCTTGATTTTTTTCTTTGAATCTGCTGGTATAATTTTCATTCTTATTGTAGATTGTTTTGAGAGCAAATTCTCTATAGTGAATATAGTGAACAAAAGGACGGGGGAAATATCTAATCGCCGCTGACAAGTTAAATAGAAATATTAGTTTTTCTTATCTAAGTTATGTTGATAAATAATTAATTTATTGATATAGGAAAATTTTGTTTCTTAATTACACGTGCTGATACAGCGATAAATTTGAAGTAAGCAAAGATGGCGGGAGTTTATTATTTAAATGTAAAAAAAAAATTGTTTAATTTAAATGAACGTAATTTAGCTCACTTCCCTTATTTATCATGTCAAAAAAGGACCTCTTTCATAGGTATCTTAATCTAAAAGAACTTCCGATTGTACATTAAAGCATGTGTGCTACTGGCATCCCATTCACCAAGTTAGTAGCGTTAGTGGCGCATTACATTCATCAGTAAACTTGAAAAAGATTGTGTTTCAGCGCAAGAAATCTCCGGAACGGGCCTTTGCTTGGACATTGAAAGTTCTTGAACATCGAAAGATTACCTTGTCCCTATGAGTTTCTAGACTATCGATCCTCTTCTAGAACCTTTCAATACCTTTCACAATGTTCGATGACCTCGATGACCCTCAACAGATTCGATGATTTTCCACAAATGTCTAGCATTTTTCGAGGTTCTTCAGATCAGTCTTCACTTATACGTAGATTATCTATCTTTGTAGCAATACGATATCGATGCGCATACAAATATAATTCTTGTATACAGTGCATTAGCTTACGGCGCTGACAATGATCTCGAATCACCGACTTCAGCATTAACAGCCTTATTGTTTTGCCACTAATAATAATATATATTTTATTTTTAATAATGGTAAAGTTGACAGGAATTTTCAGTAATTATATTTTACAGGGTGGCAATAATTGTTGTAATTTCTGTATGTTACGATAATCTGGAGATAGTAGAGTGATGTTGGCGCGGGGTCTCTGAAACTGCAGGACACTACCCATTTACCCTGCTTGCGCGCTCCCTAACGTCGCCACTGCGCGTAACATTAAGCTAGTAGAGATATTTTTTATAAAAAGTCGCGATAAAATTGTAGTCATTTGTCACTATTATTAGCCCAAAATCAGTAATTCAGTTATCCAATTTTTATTTTACATGTGCCATGACAGAAACATTATTACCAATTATTGAGTACGTCGTCATCTAATAATAATTGAATTCCTAACAAAATTATGTACCATTATCTTCGAATTCAGAAGTGTTCAAACGTAAATAATGTCCGTGTCATGCATTTGAACATCTCTTAAAATAGCTTTTTTTTTCTGTTTAGCACATTATTTCTTATTTCTCCTAATATTTATTGTATTTTATTATCATTTATTTATACGTTAACAATGTTTGGTGTGCGTTATATGAATCTGCGTAGAGCACTATAAAATTGTGTATGCTTTATTTTTAACACTTTAATCGCCACGTGAAGCTAACGTGCGTCTCCACTTTTTCGTTTGCAGCGCTGCATGATGTTAACTTGCATTAGATGTTGAAAGTTTTGAAGGCCCCGCGATCTACCGTAGCTTCTCGCTGTTCGTGACTTTATATGCTCTAGCTAATACATGCGGCAACAATTTCTGAATTTGTATTGCAGCGATTGAAGTGTTAGCATTATAGGCTATAAAACGACACTTATTATTTGCCTTAGGCCATTTAATTAATTCTTATTTTTATGCAAATAAACTAGTTAATCACTTAATCACCTTACATCCGGTAGATAAATTAATTTGTTGCCATGTCTTACTTGTTTCTGCCATGGCATACTGATAGAATTGACAATAGTTCAATTTTGAACATCGTTATAACCAGAAAATGACTCTTAGGTTTTGGACAATGTCGCCTTACCACAATTTGCCTCAGAATTTAATTTAAATGCAATAATATGTAGCATGTTTCAATTCCAAAAAAGACAATTTTGAGTAGCTACGAACTTACGAGGCACCCTGAAAGTTATAATCTTCCGGACTCACCCTACCAGTAAAATTCTCATCGCTACTCGCGCAACCATTCTCTAGTAGCACACTCTAATTGCACGCAGACCATTCAGATGTTTACCTGGGCAAGGCAAATCTTTTCTAAATCTACAACTTCTAATTATTAAGGATTCTTTTAAAATTTTTCTACAAAGTCGCCACCTGTGTTAAAGACTTCTTCTCAGGGTAGTAAACATATCAGAAACATTTAAGTAAAATTCAATTCATCTTTAAAAAATGTAGTCGCTGTTGCAATCTTCTACCCAATGAATGAAAACAGGAAGTCGCAGATGCGGGCACGGGCTAAATTTTACATTTTTCGCAGGTGTTGGTGATACATACATGAATATATACGCCTGGAACTTGGCCAAATTGCTCGCAAACTGTCACATGCTCTAACTTTTTATATAACGAAGATTAGTTTAGATGTGAACGTGGGTAGCTGGCGATGAGCATTAAAGAAGAAACGATTTATTTCGTGATGATGTTCGTCTATTAAAAAAAAAAATGTAACCGCCACCCATAAATTATTATTGTAAACTTCGTACATGATTGGCGTAGGCAAATTTTAACAATTAACGGTGATTGTTCGTAGCGAAGTATTTGTCATTAAATCTAACGGACAGCGAATAATACTAACAGAGTTCAATGAGAAATAGAACTGTTGTAGTTAGTTTGCTGGCACTGCTGGCAATAACCTTATATCCGATTAAATACACTGTTGTATTGTGTACTTTTCTAATCAACAGCTTGTAAGTGATGATTCAATTCGTGGAGCTCACGCGTGTAATATATGAAATGAGGAAGTGGATATATTGAAGTATGGGTGGCGGAATAGAGGATCGATAGTGACGAGCAAAGGTGTATTTGTGCTTTATATTTCTAACAGCGTCGAGGATAAAATACATTTGCACATTTTTTGTACGCGTCCGCACTGTTGTTATTTTTTCAGCATAAGTGTGATTGAACTAAAGGTCGTACTTTATACGAAGTTATTCCCAGAGACGCATACGAGGGTAGTCTGAAAAGTTTTTAACCTAAAAGTTGTGATGGCCTTCTCATTCGATAAAAATCTCTCTTCTCCGAGCGAAACCTTTATCCTGCAAAACAGAAAAACTTCTGGCAGCCAGATTTGATGAGTAGGGTGGACGGTCTATGAATTCGAACCCGAACGGCAAACATTGAGTTGCTTTGGTGGAACAGAACATTCTATTTCTTCAAATGCTGATGCTTTTTCGCAATTCCAAAAAACCATCAGCATCATTTTTCTGTTCGTTTGGGTAGGCTTCGTCCTTTTTTGAAATCCAATTCACTCTTTGCAGTCCACTATTCGGCTGGCCATTGGGCCGATTTCACAAGCTTATCCGTCTGCAGCCTTTAACCTTCAAATTTTATCTAAAATATAGCGTTCTCATAACTTTCGTCTCTTAGTAACAAGAAATATTAGTCCATAAAAATAAATTATAGCAATAATAGAAACTAATCCATAAAGAAAACAAATGCGTTATAAATAGGCAAATTGTTATTTTTGTTAATTTACGCTATAGATATTTTCTTCAATTAGCATTTGACTATTTTCGATACGTTCAAGTCTATTTCGAGCAGCATAAATGCAATTATCGCAGTTATTTTTAGCTGAAATTCTTCGAAGACATACGTAGATACGATTGTGCTGCGGCTTATATTTGATGTATTTACATGATCGAATTAGGTTTTAAAATTAAGATTTTAGAGCGTTGATTTCATTGTCGGTTCTCGCTTAATTTTATATCATAAACTTGTGCGGTGATTTACTGAGGATCTATCAGTTTACTTGTAATCATAGAAAAACGAATGCAAATGGTTTCATGTTTATGTAATTGTGTATGACTTAAAGTAGTGTTTTTATATAGATGAATACCGAGGTATCCTCACATTCGAACTCGCGAGAGGATAAGCCGCCTGAAAGAACGAAAGAAAAGAAATCGCATGCCAATTGGGTCTCAACAAGTAACGAATCGGACGACAGCGATATAGAAAATGACCTGGTGAATACTATAAAACACCATACCATATCATCGGTATCCGCTCTGAAGGATATGTTGCAAAACAGCGACGAGGACGTCGATAGAAATAACTCATTTTTTCAGCATTATTTTCACAACCATTCGAATCCATTACCTTCGAGGAACGTTCTTGTTTCGAGAAGGCTGTCGCAGTGTCGAGAAGAGGACGAAGAGGAGGATAAAGCGCCTGTTAGTGATCTAGCGACAATTTCGGGAAGTGATAAGAGCCTTTCGGAATCCTCTAGCGGTTCTAAGACATCCGTCATCGATACAATAACCGGGCCCACGCATAAATTCGTTATCACTAAGACGAAGCAGCCTCCCGACGGTAGTGACTATACGGAAACAAAAGACAACAATAATAAAAAGCCGTCGGAGGCCGCCAAAGTCTTCGCGAACAGGGGTAGATACGTGCAGTCGAATACGGTTCATTTTCCAACAGATTACAAAAGGCCTTCAGTCTATTCCGCGTTTAATAGGGCGCCACACTACGATTCCAAATTTTTCGACTCGTCGCTTATAGAGATGAAGAGTCAAACGTCGAGTGCATCTACGTTGGATGCAGGAAGCAGCGAAGATATATGGATACGGAGACCGCTCTCGGAGACAAAGAAAGTGAGTGTTGTTTGTTGCTGGGAATTTTATATTCAGGATAGTAACGTAATGTAACTGAGTTACAGTAATTGCTCGAATTGGCATTATTGCAGATATAGTTACGTTGTTAGGTTGCTTTATTTTTTCTGTGAATTTTTCAAGAAATAAGAAATTTTTAAGCGACAAACGCTTCTATTTTTAAAATAAAAATAACATATACTAAGAATTACAACACGTTCATTTAATCTCCGTTCACAGTAGGTGGTTATCAACATATTAAATATCGATTATTATTAAATTAACTTGCGATATGAGAAGTATTCAGGCAACTCTTAATAATACAGAATGTTAAGCTCTAACAACTGAAACGTTTGGTTTTAAGAAGGAAAATGGTGTAAATACCGCTATAATCATACCAGCACATATTTAAGCAGAATTAAATGATAAATTGTTAGTTTTAACAAATTCATGTGCATTTACCAGTTAAAATATCATCTACTCGGCAATCCTTTTGCTAAAGCGGAAAATCGCGTAACATTAATGGATGACTACTTTGGAGGGTCTCGTGTTTATGCGAATGCAATTATACGAAGTGAAACGGAATGTATTTTATATAAATATATATATATATATGAAAATATATGTATATTATATTGCTGGGCTTAATACATATTGTTAGAAAAATGTATGCTTTTATTTTGCGTAGAAGCACAAGTTTACTAGTTCTAAAAATAAAACACGCATCGGATAATTTCAGCACCACTACGGCGTGTGATCACAACACCGCAGTTAGTTCAAACATGTTTTTGACTTTGTAGTGTATGTTCCGTTTATTTTAATTACCACGGGACTTGAATGTTTTGATAACAATGCAGGAGTGGTAACAATTTAGCTCCGAACTGTGATAATAAAATAAAGATATTCTCGTGTTCATTACCCACGTACGACAAAAAGTCAGGTACGTTCTGCGCTTTCGAGGCTCAAGATCATTTCAATAATTACATTGCTCTAGTTCACAGTGATTTAATAGTGCCGCACGCTTATTCAATTTCAGGACAAAGTTTAAAAAAAATAGAATATTCTGGATTTAGTAGAAGAAGAAGCAACGATCAGCTCACGAATAATTGGTATTTAATTGGGCATTGGCCACGAAAAAAGAGTAATAAACGCACTTGAAAAGAGAGCCTTATATCCGTATAACCAAAAGATTATGCTAAGCGTATTGGAATTTTGTCAGTCGATAAGTAATAATTTTTACGAAAGAAGCTACTTTCATCCGTTAATACTCGGCACCTTGCGCGTATGTATGGCCAAATGAAAATCTTCATGCGATAGTTGAACGTACGGTGTGGTATGGACATAGTTATTTAATTGACCCTTTCGTAAACGAAGCATAATAACATTTATTAAAAGAACGCACTGTTAATGTATGAAATTTTGTTTACTTGCAATTACGCTATCACAAATGAAAATCGGATAAAAACATATGAGTTTTTTTACATTTTACACAATACACTCCTGGGATGTGGCCCCTTCTTCCCGACTCACCATGTACATACACAACCGTTCATATATTTGGGGACGACTAAGAAAACAAAAAAAAAAATTGAAATATTGACAATTGATTGTGTTTTATATGAAAGAGTAAACATTTCTATATGTATGAACATAATTTACAACAGTATTCTCTTCTATCCCATCAAATTTATAACGCATTTATATTCTACCGCAGCCTCAAGCAAAATTCCTCTTAATCGCTTTTATGGGGCTATAAACGTAAACTTGAAAATATTGTCGAATATTTCCACAAAGGAATAATGTGAGATTCATAGAACACTTAGTACAACAAACAAAGCAGATGTCGTCTTGTATTTAAAATAAAATCGATGTTGATAGTAGTTAGTTTAAATTGAACTGTCGTAATAAACGTGGGGTGCTGAAATGGCAAAACGAAAAGAAATTTCCATCGAAACGCGCTCTGCTATTATTACTTTACGTAATGAAGGATACTCAATGGCAGTTATTGCGAAAAAATTAAAAATATCGAAAAATTGTGTATTTACAACATTAAAGCGGGTGGCGGTTCTTTGGCTGATAAGAAACGTTCTGGACGCAAAAAGAAGACACAAGCTGCTGAAGATCAGTTCATGGTTCTTGTTTCAAAAAGAAACAGATTCCTAACGGCTCCGGAAATAACGCAGCAAGTCAATGTTTCACGAAGAAATCCTATTTCGCATTCGACCGTGAAACGAAGATTAATTGCGGCAGGCTTAAAGGGACGAGTAGCTGCCAGAAAACCGCTTTTGAAAGTTCAAAATAAAAGAAAAAGATTGCAGTGGGCACAAGAACACATACACTGGACATTCGAACAGTGGTGCAACGTGCTGTGGACAGATGAGTCCAAATTTGAAACATTTGACTCCAAACGGAGGACGTTTGTTAGGCGACAGGTTGGTGAAAGAGTTAGTGAACAGTGTATTTTACCTACAGTGAAGCACGGTGGAGGTAACGTAATGGTTTGGGGCTGTTTTGCGGGAACGGCTGTAAGTGATTGAGTAAGAATACAGGGAATACTTCGTAAAGAGGGCTATCTCAAAATATTACAAGAGAATGCTGTGCCAAGTGGAGAACGATTACGAGGTCAAAACTTTACGTTTCAAGGGGATAACGACCCTAAGCATTCTTCTCGTATATGCAGAAACTATCTAGCATCTCTGGAAAAAGAAGATCGTTTAAAAAGAATGATTTGGCCACCTCAGTCTCCTGACCTGTCGCCTATGGAATTAATATGGGATGAACTGGACAGGATTCGCCAAAAAGGAATGACTAGTTCACAAGATTTATGGAGGAAGCTCCAGCAAGCACGGACCGAGATCCCAGCAACATTTTTGAAATCTTTAATTCTAAGAATGCCACGAATATGTACCGCAGTAATTAAGTCAAAGGGTGGACATATAGACGAAAAATCTGTATAGACCTAATTATAATTAGTACAACATTTCTTTTTGGAATATTTTTAGGTTTGTATAGTATACTCAATGTATAGAAGTAAATTAAATTACAAATGACTTTTTGTTTTCATCCGAATTAAAAAAAAACTGTATTTTTTAATCGTCCCCAAATATATGAAAGGTAGTGTATATGTTTTATAAGATGCTTTCTTAAGGTTCTCAAACATCATGTTTGAGTGAGCAGTGATAGGGGATGATATTTAAGCGGACGCAAATTTCTAAAGTTAGACTTAATTATTTTGTGTAATCTACACGATGACGCATTCCTTCGCAATACTTTTATTTGAACCGTTTCCAACGCTTCGTCGTTTCACAACCTATTATCTCTGGATAAACAATGGCACATCCGGTATGTCAGTATCACGGTCTAGTTTACAATAACCAGCAAAATGATAAAAGAAAACCACCTTGCTTAAATAACTCGACCTAGTTACGTGAACGGTTCTCGCTTTTCGATTATACATAAATGTGCTGTCAGACGCACACATAGTTTGATACTTTCAGTCAGCTCAGCTGGTCGATTATATCGGCCAGCGGTATATCTGCTTGCACTTGTACGGGCATGTGCTTGTTGCAAGAAAATCGTTTTTATTTTTTTGCATTTTGCCAGTAGCCATATAAAGACTATTCGTGCGGTACAAATCAATATAATGGCAGGTGCGTTAATATTGTTTAGTACGTAATGTAATACACGGAGCGTAAGTATATGGTAATGTTATAATTCGAAATTTAGGCATGAAATAGTTTTTTTTTGCGTACAGGTAAAGGTGCTTTATTATTATTGCTACAGCCAAGTAAGACTCGCCAAATTTAATGATTCTCATTCTCATATGTATATAAGCAAGAAAGTATCATCCCCACAACAAAACAGGTTCTTAGTTGAAGTAATTTTTCTATTGTATGCAAGTGCTTCGTTTCCTTATACTAACAACATGATATATTCAAGAAATGTATCTATTTAGTTAAAAAAATTCATTATCTTGCGTAAAATATTGTTTTTCTTGAATCTATAGTAACAGATGGTTCACAATATTAATTCTTTTCTTGCGTCATACTAGATACTTATAGGGGATAAATTATATACTTACCTGTAGAACTACATTTCTCACGCGGAGGTTACTGTGTTCACGAGTTAATATTCCCTCCAATAATGTAATATTTTTTCAACTTGAGTTTGGACCCCAAACTTGGCGCGACAAACGTGGCATATTAACAACAGGTCAAGTAATATGGTTTCTCTTTTTGTCACAATAATGTACACTGCCGTTCAGTCAAGTTCGGTCATGCAATAAAAATCTATTATATCACACTGTATACAATTATTAATGCATAAAATTAGAAAAATATTAAGCATACACTCTTTTCTAAGGGATTAAAGCCATAAATTATTATGTAAAGTAGAAATATTGCGACAACCACAATAAAGTCCCTTTTATTATCATTCCAAGAATTTCTCGGAAGTACCGATCTTTTGAAACGGGTCGTTCGGGGATTATTAACGAACAATACATTTAGGAAATATACCGCAGCATCACTCTTGTTTATTTATCACGGGCGTAAGGATATAAATTCGCTTCATTTTACTGTTGAGCGTGTGTTGGTGTGCATCTGTCGTTTTTGCGCGAAAGTTTTAAGAAAATTTACTTCTAAATGGCACGTGGCAAGCCTACCACCTGTAGAAAAACGTTCACGCATTATTACGCTGTTTGAAGAAGGATATTCGGGGCGATAAATTGCTGAAAAAATAAATATGAGAAGTTCAACAGTAAATGACATCATAAAGCGATATCGGACAACTGGAACTATAGAAAATCGTGTTCGTCCTGAAGCATCTAGGAAAACAACAAAAGCTGAAAGTTTGAGAATGGTATTATTAAGCAAACGCAATAGAAAATTAACTTCGCCACAAATAGCAGCCGAAGTCAATCGCGGCCGTGAAGAACAAGTTTCGGCGAGTACGGTAAAACGTCGACTTCAACAAGCGGACCTTCATGGGCGCATTGCCATTCGAAAACCCTTATTACTTCGGGGCAACAGAGCAAAACGGCTACAGTGGGCCCGTTCTCATCTAGATTGGTCGTTAGATGATCGGAAACACGTGCTTTGGAGTGACGAGTCAAAGATTGAGGTTCTTGGGCAAAATCGACGAGTTTATGTCCGAAGATCTAAAACCGAAAAGTGATCCCGAACTGCATTGTGCCTACAGTGAAGCAAGGGCGTAGTTCTGTGTTAGTGTGGGGATGTTTCTCCGTTGCTGGGACGGGAGATTTATGCAGACTGCAGGGTGTAATGAGGAAGGAAAGTTGTTTTGTAATACTCCAGAATTATGCAGTACCATCAGGACTGCGTATAATAGGCCGTAACTTTACATTCATGCATGACAACGACCCAAAACACACTGCGTTAGTGTGTAAGAACTATCTAAAGGAGCAAAAAGAACAGCACACCCTGAAAGCAACGACATGGCCCCCACAAAGCCCAGATTTGAACCCTATAGAGTTGTTGTGGGATGAACTGGACAAGAGGATCCGAAAAATACGCCCAACTTCACAAGAACATTTACGGAAAATTCTGCAACATGAATGGATTAATATTCCACAATCCGTTTTAACAAA
>CACRWH010006663.1:0-12781 GCA_902655005.2 Marronus borbonicus | reverse complement strand
CAAAGGTGCCGACACGAAGTGAAACTACTGGATATGTTTATACTGTGGTAATACTTCTAACAAAAAATAAAGAGATGAGTTCTAACAACCAAGAGAAAAGGGTGTTGTATATAGTTTTGTTCACCTGTGTTCATCCAACCATCCGAACATCTTAAAGAGAAAATACAGTCAATTACGTCGTCGTAACAGTAACTTCTTTATCATTAATAACTTTATTATTTCATGTTAAAGATTCCTCCCGTTGATATCTAACAGTTAAGGTTTTTGTTATAGTTTTATAATTTTCTAATTTGGAAGCAATATTCTTAAAATCATTATGCTTACCTTCAAATCTCATTCTCCAGAGATGTACTAGGGACCCATTTTTTCCATCACATACGGATAATGGATTAAAAAGTAATGCTTTGGTGTTAAATTTATAGTAAATTGTTGTATTTATAGTCGATGTTGTTTTAATATCAAGTCTTTTAAAGTATCATAGATTTAGTGATCTTAGGGCAAAATATAATGGACATACATTTTAGTAAGATAAGAATAATTTGAAATTTATTGGAATGTTGACTGCTTATGTTACTGACTATCAATGGAAGAAATCTTATTAAGCACCATGTTTGTGCTGCTCTTTGCCCAAAGGCTGCACTTGGTTTATCAAGATTTAAAGGACTTTGCTTATTGGACATCTCCGTTAATCCAAAATTAAATGCTTTTATTCTGCTATTAGTAACATCTAATATAATTTTTCTTTCAGATACTAAAAATTTTAAAACTATTTTTGTCAAACTGAGCAACACCTAAAATATCATGGAAAGCATCCACAGTGGGTGCATTACATATTTTAAAATATAACCAATCATTAAACAAGGATCTTTGTTTTATGCCATACAGATTATTATTGGTAACCATTTTATATGTATTTTCGTAATGTGCATCTGTTCTTAATACTACGCGCTTATCTGCACTGCATAGCACACGAGCATCGTCTTTTGAAAGTAAGCATATACGACAATAGTAAGTCGAATTAGTCGATATTAGCCGAAAAACTTTCTACCCTGTTAAAATAAAACCACCAAGGTTGTCATGACATAATGCGACAATTGTTCCCAGAAAATTTTTGTCATCAACAGTTCCACGTTTAGTTTCTAAAAAAAAACTTATATCATTTATTATTACATCTATAATTTTGTTTATAGAGTAAAATGGGGTAATATGGCAACCTGTTTTTAAAATGCGTATAACTTGAGTCTCTGAGACTAAGAAGATACAAGATAAATAGATCGAATTGCTTGTTATACAATTGTTCGTAAAAAGGTAATAGTTCCCTCTTCCGCTTTTCGTTGTAGGTGTCGAATATCGATATATCGAGGTTTAGGTTTTCATATGGGCCACACAGTAACGAAAAAAGGTGTATAACCTGTAGTCGAATGAACAGATTGACTGTGTGTAAGTACAGCGGATATCATCAAATTCTAAGGGGTTTCATTCATGTTTTCTAATTTTTGAATTCTTAGCTTCTGTAAAATGTACGCGTTCTACGTATGAATTCGAGTTACTATTGTAATTTGTCGTGAAGTGCAGGTTGATTTTAAAGAGTTTACAATATTGTGCGAATACGTGATTTTTAAATTCATTTCCTTCATCCCAGACGATCTTTTTCGGATAACCATGGTGGGAGAAGTAGTGGCGTAGTTTGTTCAGTATCGTAATTGCTGTAAGGTCTTGAACGTAGTAGGATTGTGCGTATTTAGAAAAGAGGTCAATTACAGTTAGAAACTTGTGATTATCAAATGAAAATGTGTCAATATAGAATGGTCTTTTAGCGAGCATCGGGCCTGAGAAAGGGTTTCTTTCATATTTTGTGATAAGGCAGGTTTCGCATCCATTTATTATTTTATTAATTTTGGTTCGCATGTCTGGCCAATAATACTTTTAAACAACACATAAGTATCGGCAACCTCCGCACCACACAACCAATGGTCCTCATCATCAACCGGTGACCGAATGATGTATCGCGTCATAGTTTTAAGACTAGTAGGGGGTAGAATAGGCACTTGACGTTCGTAAGAACGCCCACTGGACTATAGTTTTACTGTAGTATTTTAAAAAGAGAAATAGCGACTCCGTGTCACCCGGTCACGGAAACCGGAATGACCGATCCGGAGGATAAGAGGATACCCTCCGAGGAGGGTAAGCAGTTCTACACGTATACCTTACAGAGCTATGGCACTGTAAAGGTCGTAGTGAAGTACCTGCCGCCCACCTTGGAGGCGGACACCATTATGACCGAATTCCTGGACCAAGGTGTGGCGGTAAGGTCAGTCGCAAACATGAAGAGACACGATAAAACCGCGAGCTCTATTTTCATGGCGACTGTCCCTCGCCCCAGCATCGAGGCCGCCTATAAGGTGAAGGAGCTCTTCGGGATGAAGGTTTCGGTCGTCCCTTTCAAGGCCCGCAAAGGACCGGCCCAGTGCCACCGATGCCAACGTTTTGGGCACTCGTCGGAATGCTGCAGGCTGACGGCGAGATGCGCAAGATGCGCGGAGGAGCACTTGACCGAGAAGTGGGAACTTGTAGCAAGCGGCACTACTTACGCCGCGGTTCCCAAAAGCGGGCAAAGGTCACCTCCGTGAGGGTCGCTCCCCCCAAGTCGGCGAAGAAGAAGGAGCCGACGCAGAAGAAGGTCCCGAAGAAGAGCGAGAAGCCGGAGCTAGCTCTTCTTCGCAGAAGAAAGGTGGCGAAACCTCCGAGAAGGGTCCCGGAGTCTGAGGCTACCACGCGTAGCAAATCCGACGGGGAGCCTACGGCATCCTCCCAGGACTCGCTACGCTGCTTCAGATTCCTGAAGCAGGCCGCAGGGAAGGCGGTGATCGGGCTCAAGAAGCTCCAAAGGATTTCCAATCCACTAGAGAAACTTCAATTTCTCATGGAGCTGGCGGCCACGTTTTCGTCTCGGGAGACCTGAACAGTAAACACCGTTCATGGAACTCCAGAGTCGACAACACCAACGGCAGACTCCTAAGAGTTTGGCTCGACGAAACAGACGAGTTCGAAGTTACCTCGCCGAGCGAACCCACTCACAACTCCCCACAGGGTCACTACAACCCGGACGTGCTGGACATCACCATCCTCAAGAACCGGACGTTCCCTCTGAGGTGTCTGCCCTCTGGGCGTATGTGTGTCTGTACAAGACACGCATACGCCTGATCCTTACCTACGCCAGTCCCGTCTGGGTCACGGCGGCACCAACCCACATTATCTCCCTTGCGAGTGTACAGAATCGCTGCTTGCGATTAGTACTACACGTATCCGAAAGCACTTCGCTGGCAACACTGACACACCTGAACGAGACTGAGCGGCTGCAGGAATTCCTGGCACGGCTCAACAAAAACAAAAAAGAAGACGCTAACTAGCGAGAGAATCCCACAATGAAGAACGCCACCATCCAAGGAACCCTTTCAGGATCGCGGCACAAGACCACCTACGATCACCTGAGTAGGCTGGCATAGGTATCACCATAGCGTGTACTAGTACCATACTAACTTATATTTTTATATTTATATAAGACTCCGAGAGCCAAACATCGAGGACCGAAGACCCCAGGAAGATCATCAACCTGATGGAACTGGAGGAAGAAAGACAAGGCTCCAGAAAACCAAGGACACTACAAATGTCAAGTGTACGAAACTACACGACATTCCCCACCCTATATTTTAAGTATTTTACCTGTATATACGTTGCGTTTTGTTATTCTGTGTAATAAACTTGTATTCGTGTTTAATCGGACTTGTAATTCGAACTGCTCCCGCAAGCCATCCCCATATATCTTATAAGAAGTGTAGAAGTATAACAAAAATAGCGGACATAAGCCGGTCGCTTGTAGGAGCGAATACGATAAACCATTCTACGAACGAAGAGCTAGTTTTACCACTTAATATTATTATAATACAAGAATTTCTACACCAACCTTTGTTTTAGTACCCTACGCACGTTACAGCCCGACGTACGACGACTACCATTACACCCCCACGTATACGTGTTGGTGGCACCACAGCTCGGTAATAGCGCTGTTACCACTAGCCGTAGCCGGACCCGACGTACTTTTGGCTCACGCTGGTTCTATACGTCCTTAGGGAGCCCTATGCGAAATTTCGCAATAATCGCCCGTCGATTTTGCGAAATATTCGCGCACAAAAAAAACCATCGCCAAGGCGAAAGCTAGTCTACATTATACAGAGAAACAATATACTCCAATCAGGTGCACGCCACGCCCCCTTTTAACATTCTCGAATTTTTTCGCAATTTCGATTGCGAATTTTCTTTTCAGACAACGATTGTATGAACCTACACAACATATTCTAGCTTTTCACGGTTCAGAATTTTCATATTCCACCGGCAAGTGCCGTAATTTTCCCATCAAAGTTGGACACCGACGCTCCGCCTCCTTTCGCAGTTTTTCGCGATTATCTGCACTTCCAGCCGTACGATTTTCAAACGGATGGTACCAATCGATTCAGGAAAAGTTGCCGCATCGAACCAGTACCCTCGTGGACCTGGATGAGTGACGGACGTGTTTGCCAATAGGTCTACACGCCTGCCGTCACCTCGGAAATAGGTATTTTGATATATTTTCATCGATATATTATTCAATTAGGCATAGAGCGACCGTCCTTCTTATCTCGATTTTACGTTCTCACGTAAATACTCCTTTTTAATATACTGCATACATCATATCACCGACTAGGGCATCAGTCAGTAGAACATCAGCGATGGGATTAGGATCTTCCCTGCCTCCGAGGCGGACTTCCGTGGGGTCACGAACTTCTTCATCGCCCAGTCAATACCTTTCCATACCATACCAACTACTCCTTAATGTGGTGCTGAGAGGTGTCCCCTCCGAGATCCCGGAGGAGGACATGGCGAGGGTCCTCACGGAGATGGGGTATTCCCCGGTGGGAGTCCTTCGGATGCGTCGCTTCTCGGACAAAAGGCCTATGCCGCTCGTACTGGCGAAGATCCCTAAGTCGCAGAAGTCGATTTTCAACATCAAGGAGATTGGTCTTCAGGTGGTGGTCAAGGCCGAACGTCGGGCAATGCTACCGGTGCCTCAAGTTCGGCCATGCGCAGACCATGCTGCACCGCCCAACCTCGATGTGTGCGGTGCGGCGAGGATCATCCGTCGAGGGAGTGTAATCTTCCTCGTCAGGAACGCTAATTGCGGCAGCGCCCATCCGGCAAATTATCGGGGATGCCCGAAAGTTAGACTTGTTCCTCTGAGATCGGATGGGACGACAGCTGAACATCCCGATCGGTCCACCCGGTCGGCTGCCTCTGGCCGTTCTTACGCTCCAAAACTCCCCAGCTCCCCAATGCTAAGGGCTCACAAAACAACCGCGAGCCCAGCGTAGATCCTGGGGCGATGTTGGACTCGCTCCAAAGGGTCGCGGCGTCGCTAAATGCCGCGGTCAACCAACTAAGAGCGATTATCCCCTCCGCCGCCAGAAGCCGAGATCCCTAATGGGAGGCCAACTTCTAGCAATAAAAATAATGGCGTGGAACGCCATTATTTTTATTGCTTTATTGCATCGGTTTTGATTTGATGCTTTATTGCATCGGTGGATGTATTCCTTCTCTCCGAGACCTGGCTGCGTCCTTCAAACACCTCAGGATACCGAACTACTCGGTTTACCGTTCGGACAGGGTGACGGGGACTAAGGGCGGTACGGCAGCCGCCGTCCGCCACACCCTCCGTCATCACGTAGCCCTTCTTCCGGTGCTCTCACTCCTTGAGGCTACGGCGGTCATCATACACACCCATGATACCGGTCGTCGTTGCGGGTGATCTCAACTCCAAACACTCGCTTTGGGGTTGCAGATTCACCAATGGCTGTAGCACTCGTCTGTTGTCATACACCCAGGAGCATGAAATCCAAATTCACTCCCCCTGGGAACCGACATACTATCGGGCCGGAGCGCGACCGGACATCCTTGACATCGCTCTGTCCAAGAACCTTGTTCATGGTTTGGCTGTCGACACAGAGTCCGACCTTTCGTCGGATCATAATCCCATTTTCTTAACGATCGGACCCCTCCGATCGTACTAACCCAGTGTTGCTGGAGCCCAAGGGTGGGACCCGGACGAATTGGGACGCATTTGCCATGTTGGTGTCTCGGAGATGTGGGGTCTGCCGAGTTACTTGCAGTCGGCCGAGCGGATCGACGCGGCGGCCGGTCAGTTCACCGAGATCATCTCGACCTCTATGGAGCGGGCCTCGGCGCCGATTCCACCAGGTGCTGGAAGATGGCTTCCCGCCGCGCTGAAAGAGCTTATACAACGCAGGCATAGGGCTTTAAAAAGAGCGAATCGGACCATGGATCCGGCGGACCGAACGATCGCGATTGGACTCACCAGGAGGGTGAGAGCGGAACTTGGGGAGTTCAGGAGACAGGAGTGGAGCGAGAGGGTGCAGTCCCTCTCGATTGGCGATGGTTCACTCTGGAGAATGACGAAGAGATTGAGGAGGAACGGGCGCTCTGCTCAGCCGCTTCAGGCTCAGCGAGGTTTAGTGTATGCCGATGAGAAAAAGGCCGAGGTTTCACGCGAACCTATTAGAAGACACGTCAGTGAACCCTGAAGAGGACAGCGACTGGGAACTTGGCGAAGAGGAGAGCGATGGACGAGACGACCCCCCTTGCTGTGCGGGGGAGACTGCGATGACGGAGGCCACGTTCCAAGACCCCCACTGCCTGCTGAAGATGCGGCTGCTGGGGGTGAGCGACTGGATCGTACCTAACACTAGCGACTCCCTCACCCAGTACAGTGAACAGGAAACGTAACTGGAATCTGTACGGGAAGCTGACATCGGAAACGATAACAGCAAATCCCAGTATTGAGACCGTGAGCGACTTAGAGGAGGAAGTCTGCAACACCACGTGGCAGATCCAAGAGGCATTGAAAAAGCCTGAGCTTAAGCCAAAGTTTCCCGAGGCGGAAACCCTGCCGAGGGAAATCGTGAAAAAGATCAAGGAGTGAGAGATTAAGAACGGACAAACAAGCTGCCTGACGGACTCGGAGAAGGCGGAAGCATTCGCGACCACCTTCCTGGGCCACTTCACGCCAACGGCACGCAACGATCCAGAGCAGCAGAGAAGGTTCCGGGCGACCCTGGGGGAGATAGACGATATGTAGGCGGGACCTCCGATCGTCGTCTCACCCAGAGAGGTCCTGCAAGTAATCGGACGGATCCCGGGCAGAAAGGCTCCCGGCGAAGACGGTATAACAGGAGGAGCGTTGAAGAATCTACCGCTCAAGTTGCTGGTCAACCTGACGCAGATCTTCAACGTAGTGTTCCGACTGACGTACTACCCGACGAAGGATTCTCATTCTCCAGACAGTTATCGGCCGATATCGTTACTCGGGACCATCAGCAAGATTTTTGAATCTTTGCTCTTGGCCAGAATCAACGAGCATCTTGCAGGTAACCAACTCATGGACAGCGACCAGTTTGGATTGGAGGTCACGCCACTCCACAACTTTCCAGTCGTACCGGATTACGGATAAGCTCACCATTGCCTTCAACAGGAACCAGACAACCGTCATGGTATCCCTGGACCTGGAGAAGGCATTCGACAAGATTCGGCACGGAGGACTACTTCTGAAGATGAAGGAGGCCAGCTTTCCGCCGAGGCTCCTTAAGACTATCAGATCATACCTCAAGGACCGAAGATTCCACGCCATGGTTAATAGGACGGAATCTTCAGAGAGGAGCATGATATCTGGAGTCCCACAGGAATCGGCGCTAGGCCCAGTCCTGTCCACGATCTACGTCATGGACATTCCAAAACCGGAAGATCAACGGGTGCTGAACGCCATCTACGCAGATGACGCAGCAATCCTGGCTACATCGCGTAACGCCGAGTTGGCGGTCAAACTTGCGCAGGCGCATTTCACCAAAATCTCTAACTACTTCGATGACCAGGGACTCACGATCAACCTCTGGAAGACGCAAGCGATTGCGTTCGCCTGAAAACAACATGGTCCGCTTCCCAACATCAAAGTGAGAGAGACGGAGATCGATTGGAACAGCAAGATCGAGTATCTCGGAATGATCCTCGACGAAAGGCTGAATTTCGCGGAGCATCTCAGAAGAGCTCGAAACAGGGCACTAGGTGCAGCCAGACAGTTGTATCCCATCTTCTCAAATTCCCACCTCAACCCTGAAACGGGCGTCATGCCGTACAAGTCACACGTACGCGCCATCCTTACCTAAAAACTTCTTCGAGAAGACGCTAACTAGCGAGGATCCCGCAATGAAGAACGCCATCATCCGAAGAACTCCTTCAGGATCGAGGCACAAGACCACCTACGATCACCTGAGTAGGCTGGCATAGGTATCACCATAGCGTGCACTAGTATCATACTAACTTATATGTTTCTGTTTTAGTAACCGAGGAGGGAGTCCAGGAAGAAGACTCCGAGAACCAAATACCGAGGACCGACCCCAGGAAGATCATCAACCTGATGGCACTGGAGGAAGGACAAGGCTCCAGACAACCAACGACATCCATTGAGTCAGTCGATCCAGCGCAGTGAGACCATTTCAGTCACTCGTTCCAGCCGTTTCCAGTTAGTGTTACTCCGTGAACAGCCACAAGTTCCAAGCCCTAATTGCTTGCTAAGCAATTCATCCGTACTTACCCGCCTTCAGTGACCAGTGTGTTCCCAATATAATGCTAAAACAGCTTCCTCTTGGTACTGATGGAACTATTTACGACAAAAGCAAAAAGAGGAAAAACACGCACATGTTTCTGCTTACTCGGCGTCATCAGCGTGGTTCCGAGTGTTTTCATTCCACCTTGTGTCAGTGTATCCGTGAACATTGTCGGCCTATTGCCGGAATCACGCCGTGGCCACTGCTACGCCATAAACCCCAGTGAACACAGACGGACGAAAGCCGTCGCCGTCCCCAGTGTTGCGGCCATCACCGTTGTGGCGTTCCTAGACCAAGTGTTCAGGCGATTTGACTATCCCCGAGAGATCTTCTCTGACAATCGGTGTCAATTCATCCAAGTTATTTTTTTCTAGCCATTTTCTGGTGGTTAGTTATTACGAATTTAGATGTTTTCTGCAAATTGAATTCCCTTTCTAGGTTGGTTCGTCCCGTGATAGAAGAGGAAACAGTAGATGATTCTCGCTCCTTAACAATGTACATAATTTTCTATGGACAACATTTTTAAGTGCATACATACTTTTTGCCGTTATATTGCCGTATTTTACATTATTTTATATGAGAAAAAACTGTTTTGCTTAACAAATGTCTCGTGTTACGAGTAAGATTCTGGAACGAATTATGCTCGGTACGCGAGGTTCTACTATAGGGTAATCTGGGGGAATATCCCAATTAGGCTAAAACGCCGCTTTTACTATTTAGCGAAACTACCGTTAGGATTTGACATACGTACGTACGTAGTTGAGGTAACTCAGTGCTGTTTATGTATATGTTGGCAGTGGTGCTGGTACCGCTTTTTACAATTTGGCTTGTTAATAAGGTAAGTAAAGATTAAAGCAGACTATTTATAACTTTGTAAATGTATATAGCAAGCTATTTTGCACAATTTATGAAAGCGCGGGCTCTATCGGAGTGTTATTATAACTGCATAGGTTAGGACAGAACTACTCGAGGCCTTGCCGCTTTATTTTAAAGCCGCCATATTGTGCGAAATATATGTTGCAAATATATTGCATTTGGGGTAAAATGCATGTCTAAAGTTAGGATAAAATGCCACAACTGGCATTTTACCCCAAAGTCACAATAGTCTTTTACATATAATATTATTTAAATAACTGCTTTCCAATTATTGATTAAATATTATATTTATGATCAATTTCCAATAAATTGATATGTTATTATATACACAAAAATTAATAAAAGTCAAGAAATAAATTACAAAAATTTCATACACGTTTCAGGTTAGATCATGCCTCGATCTTACATAAAAAGACTAATCGTGCTTCGTGGAGTGAAGAATCATTAACTGAAGTTGTAACTAAAATAAATGAAGGGCATTTTAATATTTGGACAGCAGCAAAAGAATATAATATACCTTATCGCACACTAGAAAGGAGAATAGATACAAATAATTTAAGTAAAGGAACGTTAGGTCGTCCTTCATCTCTTTCTAATTACGAAATTAATCTTGTAAATTACATTAAGAAATTAGAAAGTGCAGGATTTCCACTGACATCATTTGCTATTCGCAGATTAGCTTTTACTTTTGCTGCGAAAACCAATCTTTTCGCTGCTTTTAACCAAGACCAGCAGATAGCTGGTTACGACTGGTTTCAAAATTTTATGCGTCGTCATCCAACACATCTGTACGGAAGGCTGAGAGAGTATCAATTGCTCGTGGATTAGGTGTGCCGGGAAGAAGTAAACAAATACTTTGAACTCCTGTTGAAAATATGTGAACAGAACGATTTCTTTACTCAACCATCTAAAATATACAACGTAGACGAAAGGGGATTACAACTAAATAGTGACCCTGGAAAGGTTATTGCGACCAAAGGTGTGCGAGAAGTACATCATGTAACCTCAGCAGAAAAGGAGGAAACTATAAG
Organism: Marronus borbonicus; assembly: GCA_902655005.2. Classification (NCBI taxonomy): domain Eukaryota; kingdom Metazoa; phylum Arthropoda; class Insecta; order Coleoptera; family Scarabaeidae; genus Marronus; species Marronus borbonicus. Next base: position 2,166 of record CACRWH010006663.1, on the reverse strand, counting down.
TGTAGTTGTTTGTTGTAATGCAGAAGGCAAGTTTTTGCCTCCCTATTGCATATTCAAAGGTAAAAGAAAGAGGCCTGAATTTGAAGATAGGCTTCCTTCTGGCTCCCATGTCGAAATGGGGGAAAAGAGTGCTTACGTAAATTCACAGATATTTCTTAATTGGTTGAGAGATCACTTTCTTCCACGTAAGGAAAATGGAAAGATCCTGTTAATATTAGATGGTCACAATTCCCATTGCTCAGATATTAACGTGCTTGATTTTGCAGTTGAAAATTGGATAATACTGCTATGCCTTCCAAATCATACGACACATTATCTCCAACCATTAGACAGGTCATTCTTCAAACCGTTGAACACATTGGCAGAAAACAGTTACAAATTGGATCCGCAGCCATCTTGGGCGAAAAGTAATTAGATATCAATTTGGAAATTTGTGTAGCGCCTGGAATCTTGCAGCAACAGTAGGGAACGGTACATCCGGCTTTAGAGCTTGTGGAATATTTCCATACGATCCTCAAAAAATACCAGAGCACGCTTTTAAAATATCTAGCGCTTCCGAAGTATCGCAAAATATCATTGTTCAGGCTGAAGGTACTGAGGAAAGCACAATTATAGATACCACCTTGAATAAAAATGGCAATGCTAGTAAAGCAACTGAAACCACCATACCTTCTACTGACATAAACTCAAACGAATTGCCCTCAACATCAGTCAGTTGTACAAGCCATCAAGGAGTAATTCATACATCGTGTTCAGAAAATGATAGTATTACTTCATTTAATAAACTTTCGCCTGTGCCAACTATAAAAAAGCCTAGAGCTACCGAAAGAAAACAGCATGCCCAAGAGTTAACATTATCTCAAAATAGAGAAAAGGTGCGAAAAAAAAGACAAGTAGGGATGAAGTTACCGCAAACAAAAATAAGCAGAAGAGTGTTTGTAAGAAATCAAACGTTACTAAGAGGAGAAAAATATTAGAGTCATCCTCGAAATCTTCAGAGGCAAAAGAAAACACATTGCATATTACCCCAATTGATATGGCATATTCCCCAAGCCAGTGGGTAATATGCCATATTGCAAGCTCAACCATTTTCATAAATATGTTCTTAAAAGTGTGCGCTTTCTAACTTTGTAACTGGACGTAACTATACATAAAATACGGTATAAAGGACCAATGTGCAACTGCAATTCATATATGACAAAATGTGGCAAGGAAATTGAATTTGTCTTAACAATGGCATATTCCCCCCGTTACCCTATAGAACATGGTAACAATGAAACAGCAGGCGATAATTCAGAAGCAACTACATTTGCGCAAGGAGGCTGCAAAGGTAGCTAAAGAAAATTTCAGAGAACTTAACGACGAAACTCAGATCACAACTTGTTTCGAGCTCCAAAAATTGATGCCAATACCTGCTGTTCATATCTCTAAATCTTACTACTTGCGTCAACTATGGACGCACATTTCTGCATCCACAACGTTCGAACAAGATCAGTTCATATATACACATGGCAGGAAGCTGAGACATTGCGCCGATGTTAAAAAACCACATCCTGCCTTTTGAAGTTCATCAAATTTTTACCACAGTATGTAACTCATATTACTGCATTCAGGTGTACAAAATAAAAGCATTGTGAAATTTTTACTTTATATTAATAAAATCTATATTAAGACTGTAGACCATGTGTTTTTAATCGCTGGCCATAGTTTGAGAAATAATACGATAGGGATTGTAGGGGTAACCTATTTCTGTTATCATGCAGAGTGGGCTAGGAAAAGCGCCAAATTGTCACCTACAATGTCAGGTTTATCCAATGAGCTCCTTGGTAGGCAACGTAATCATAACGACTGCTCAATTGCCAAATCTCAATTCTAAAAGCGTAAATTATTATATTCCGCCAAACATTGTTAATTTGTTGAGGGTCCCTGGGGGTGAAATTTAATAAAATCGCGTCAGAAATATTTGTTTTATATTTTTATTTTGTAGAGAATTCAGAAAATAGGAATATTTGGAAAAATTACAAATATTTTAGACTAAAGATAGTAGGAACAGAAGATGAAACATTATATGTATTTTAAAGAGAAATTAAAGTATTGAGAATATTTTGCCAAAAAGATTTACGTAGTAGTATTATTTTGCAACAAAAACTGAAAAATTATGTTGTG
>CACRWH010006662.1:0-12790 GCA_902655005.2 Marronus borbonicus | reverse complement strand
TTCTTTAGCGAAAAAACCGGAAAAGAATTACCGACACACCTGGTATAATCTTATCGCTGCGGTATCTATGGCGCCCGTTTAAATATTTATCATCGATTTTCCGTTAAAGTTTGCTAGTTACGTAATGACAGTAAATGCAAGTTTAGATTATCAACTACTACAGGTTTTTAGCGTTATAGTTATGACAACAAAATAAATGTTTATTTGATTAAATATTTAATGTCCAAAATACTCATTTAACATATAGGCACTAATATTGCTAATAATTGCTGAACTAAAAATGTTTGAGTATTATGTGGCCGTGTTGCCACACTGTAGGCCTAACGCAGAAACTGACAAAATATTAGTACCATAACAAGACTGAAAATCCAAAGGCAACGAATAGGATTTACCACAACTAATTGGAACTTAGGAAATCTAAAAATAAAAGAAAAAGAAGAAAAGCACAAAAATGAACAATCATGCATAGATCAAAAATGGGAAAATATAAAGGCAGGCATAATACACACAGTAGAAAAAGTAATTGTAGAATACAGAATACAAGAAGAACAGGATGGATAACTGCGCAAAGGTAATCCAAAAAAAAAGAAGAAATACCGGCTTAGATGGCTAAAAAAAATACGCTCAGGAGATTACTAAAAATACAAAGTAAGGAAAAGCGGATAAAATAATAGAAGATTGTTACAAAAAATAAAGACAACTCACAACTCTATAATTGGATAAAAAGAAAATGAAAATAAGATTAGAACTAAAATAGAAAAGAAGAAATGGGAGGAACTTCGTATAAAACTACTAGGCCAGGTAGAAGTTATTTTAGAACTTACTGCATCAATATAGCGCTGATATACCAATAGAGAGTAGTTTACTACAAGGTTTTCAGATTATTTTGCTCAAGATTCATCATGCAGGATTGCCTAATAACACCATTAAAACTAGAACACTTAATGTGAAAGTAATCAGTGAATTTTGTAATGTCCTCGGAACTACGGACTTTAATGATAGATATAACGTAACGTTGAATTCTTTCTTGTTGTATTTTCATAATTTTTCCGACACGTTAAAAATAAGAGGAAAAGAAGATTGTGCCTCTGTTCACCGGAAAAAAAAAAAATTTAACGTATCTCTATACTTACCAATTTACAAACAATTTTAGAAAATTCATAAAGCGTCGTTGAGAAAAAAATAGGCGATAATAATATGGGATTGGTGGCAGAGTGCCTAGCGCACAGTCTCGGGGTTCGAACCCCGGACTCATCACTCTCTAAGTAAGGTTTTCCGTAGTTTCTCCTTACTCCAAATTTGCCGAATGCTAAGGGCGTAAACATCTTAAATTAGCCAAATAAAACAAGGGAAATGTATCGGATTATAAAATGAAACTTAAAATTTGATTATCAAACGATAATGATTACGACTTAAGAGGTTTAATTAATGATTCAATTCCCATTTTATAAACACAAATTTTGACAATGAATCACAACAAAACAGCAAGCTGAATATCAGCAGAATTAATAATAATCCAGCAGCATATTCTTCTTTCCTGTAACCAATAAGTGTAGTAAGGCTGTTGAAAAATAAACGATCCTTCTCATTGCCTCTTTCCAAAAGAAGGAAATTCTAACAACTGAAACTTGCCGAAGATCGCAGGTACAAATAATGCCATAATGCGCTTTAACAGTTATATTTCTCCAAATTCCAAATATTGTTAATTTGGCGTGCGTTCTAGAAGGCGAGCTTTTACTGAATTCTAAAAGGCAATCTGGGAGTCATAGTTTACTTAGACGCCACGGATTAAATAAAAAAGCAGTTGCCCATATAAATGTTATACGCACCCGATCGTGCCGTCTATTTCCACATGGTATACAAAGGGATTGTTTCGCTATACAAACAAAAACTTTTTTTTTGAATCACCAAATTCAAACAATGTAAACGTAAGTTATGCACAGATTCACCCTAACAGAAGAAGGTTTTAAATCTAATCAAGTTTCGTTCATAGCTAGTAAATCTAGCTTTCTTGCAACTGTAATTTTGAATTTGGAAATTTTAAGACGAAATTAACACTTGCTTTAATAATTATAAGCGCGGGTTTTGCTAAAACTAGAATAAAAAATATATCGGTTCGTGAAAGATTACTTTGTGTATGTGTTTTGGTTATTTAAATAAATACAACCTTTTAAAGTTTGGATTTGCTAACAAATGCTTTATTTATACAATAACGTTCAAAGCTTCATGGAGATACGGTATGAAAGCAGTAGCTTTTAACTTATACGTAGGAGATTCTTCAAAGCTTAGGCTAAGGCTCAAGGTTCAAGTATAGATGAAATGGCAACCTTAGTGAAGAACCCATGCCGATTGTTCAAAGTCATCACAATGCGCTACTACAGTGGGTTCCCAATAATCAGGGAGACGATAAAAATGAAATAATTGATAAAATGTCCCAACGATTTACATTTTACCCCAGCAAGATGTAATTATAACGCAAAAATGGCTAAATATTACTGAAATTTGAGGTAAACGAAAATTTAACTTAAATATTACGTGAAAAACAATCCTCGGTTCAAGTTTATCCTTATATATCTACGATTTTTTTTTTTGGTTTGATAGGTTGCTAGTTCTTGTATATTTGTTCGCGTTCTTAATGTTCTAATTATCCTAGAGACTCAGGTTACAAAATCTGGGGAGGCTTGGGGATCTGGGGAGGAATTATTACTCATTTGAGAAAATGAGAAATGTCATTGTTGAAATCCCCATAAACTACGGAAAAAATTACTTAATAAAATGGAATTTTCAATACCAAGTGAACCAAGAATAAACATCGACCAGATCTCCCAGAAGAGGTGATAATAAACAGAACTACTAGCAACCTTAAAGCTTTTATAAATACACCTTGTAACAAGTTGTCAATTTCAATTGATGGAGATAACTATAACATGTTCCATTAACATAAACATGGAAATTAATTTCACCATCAATATTAGATGATATCGACTGCCCCAAATATTCCCAGAAACGTGCATAAAATTTATCGCGAAACAAATTGTTTACGCATAGCATAAAGTTAATGTTTCATTCGCCAAAAATTAGATACAACAAAAAAAATTAAACAGTGAAACCCACGGTCTACCAGATAGTCTTACGAGATTAGATGATTCAGAAAGTTGGAATTCGTAATTCTTTTTTAAATCTGGATGTGACATAGATTCGAGAATACAAACATTCGAGACTATACACGATACTTAAACCATGGATTGCCTATTAATAGAAACCGTGTAAGATACGACAATTTCAGTAGAGAAAGGTAAACGCATTCTGTGCAGTTCGTATCCTTTCATTGCCCATTAAACCGGGCGATTATCACGTTTTGTTAAGTTTACGATGATAAGAACTGGAGATAAGCAAGATAAAATTGTATATGCCCAATATAACATATACAATTTTACTCACGTTAATAGGATGTTACAAATGAAGTTATATGAAAACAAATCCATCGTTGGGTAATACCGAGGACTAGCTATTATATGCATAATAAGAATTTCGCTGCATAAAGTCCACTTACTCTGTGCAAAATTGACACATGACAGTGAAAAGAATTTGACCTAGTTTCCATTGGTTGTGCGAACTTCATAGTATGTAGTGCATGTGCGCTTAATTGGAATAAAGCACTTTAATTAATTAAACATTTATTTGCTATATGTAGGGCGTGCTACAATTTATATAAATATAAAGAGGGAAGCAGGTTTAAACGAAGGGGGTTGCGGTATAAATTAAGGGTGCGGCTTGAAACGGAAAATATTCGTGTTAATACGTATTTATGTTTAACTTACCTCTTTTTAATATTATTTTGCAGTTGGAAATTGTTTGAAGTTGAATGGTTGCTGCTTCCCTTGTATTGCACTATTAGATTTAAATTATTTCTTATTTGGATAATTCTAAGCTATTTTAAAATTTGTAGAATGGAGTAGATTCGCCCAGGTGGTGTCTTCTACAATGCTTAAACTTTTCGAATGTGATTGTTAATTCTAACACGTTATATTGCTTCATAAGTGTCTCTACTTTACGAAATAAATTAGACGTTGGAAATAAAAGCGAACTACCAGAATTATCTTCATTCGAAACTACCCAAGCAAAACGAGCTTCCCCCAAGATACTCTCTTTTTCCTGTCACGAATAAACTAGCACCTGGCCACACCACAGAACGATTTCGCCGAACTGCAGACCCTTACCAGCGGTTTTATTCTATATATTAATGAATTAAACTTGTAAATTGTAACGTTATCACCCAATTTTTCATGAACACATCGGAAAGTATAGCATGTGATTATTCGAAAATGAGCCCCGGTTTTATACAGGTAGGGATCGAAGTGTCCGCTGCTTCTTTTTCTGTATAGGCGTGTCACGCCACCGTGTGTTATATTATTCTATCCGCTCCGTTCAAAATGCGATACTGAACCCGTACACTTGCCGACCACAGTTTATAACTGGGAGTTTCTGTGAGGAATATCAACGTCCGCTTCGCCGTTCAGTGCAGCAAAAAAAATTACCAAGCTTCCCGTTACTGGTTTTCGGAGAGGGCCACGAACGTTTAGCTGTTATATATATATAGCATAGAGCCGAATACAAACGATGTTGACCGAGCATAAAGAGGTGTATGAGCTTCACTTGTTTGTACTTCCAATAGCGAACGTAACCGGTCGGTTTTTGTACGATAAGAACAGTGCTTAATGGATCAGATAGAGGAGAACCTTGGAAAATGTTCTGTTTTTATATTTTGTAACATTTCTTTGAGTATAGTAGCCTGCCAGTGTGACCCGTATAAAACACCCCCGTAGAAGAATGAAACGATTCCTTTTACATACATAGTGGATCTTCCGTACAAAATTTCAGAAATTCATATTCATTTCCAAAGGTACATTTCGAGTCCGAAAATTTATTAGCGATTTTTTTTATTAAAAATCTTACTACGCCACTGAATTCAGAAGGTCGTAGAATGGCTTTAGTCAAAATTTCACTCAAATATATTTATTAATAATAAATATGAGAGAATAATTTTTTACATCTTACGGCGCATTATTTCACAAATTCGCTTCTTATAACATCTAATAACCAAGGTAGGTCGACACATTTGATAAAATAACTAAAAGAAAAAAAAAACAACCGTTCTATTAAATACCATAAAATTGCAAAAAAACCCTGTTTTAAAAATTCAACGGCAATTATTAAAATAATATAAAAACACCTCTAGGTATTAAATTCCAAAGAAGTACAACCTTGGGTTTTTTAAATAATTTCGTTGTATCTTAATTCATTTTTTTCATTATTCAAATTAATTGTTAATTCATTCAAAAACTATATCTAATTTAAATTAAATCCAAAGTAGGCTATGACGGAAATCAAATGCCGGCTGTGACATTAATAGCTACTCTAAAATTGCTCATTAACTTAATTAATAGTTAAGGATCGCAAAAGATTTGATAATTGTTGAAGTAAGTCTAAACGGGGAATTGTATTTGCTTATTGTTAATTTACGAGAAAAAAATTGATAATGGCTGGTCAATTATCACTATTAGAAAAAAAATGAAATAATTCTGTGAGCAACGACCGGAATAAAAGGCAAATAACTATATTATTTAATAATAGACATCCAAGTCGCTGTAGCATCAACGCCGAGAGACAATGTGTGTGGCAAACAAAAGAAGAGACGAAATTGTAAATATTCGAAAGAAAGATAATTCGGCGAACTTTTGGTCTAATAAGGGAAGGACAAACTAATACACACTGAGATAGATCGAAAAGTAGAAGGAGAAAGCATTGTGAAATTTATCAAGGCTCAAAGGCTAAATTGGTGCGGTCATATATGCAGCAATTAAGGGGAAATTAAGAAAATAACAGAGCGGAAACCGGAAGGAGTGAGAAGAAGAGGAAGACCAATCTGGAGAGACCAAGTAATGAGCGACATGAAGAAATAGGGGATAGAAAAGTGTAAGATCAGAAGTCAATGGGGGAAAACCACATTTAAAGTGAAGGCATACACAAATTTATAGAGCCCGAAAAGAATTGTAACACGAGCGTTCGGATCCCGCGAAAAATAGATCTGTAAAGCTTAAATGATTTTGTATAGAACGTATAGCTTTGTATGGCTATACGTCCTATACAAACATATAATCGTATAAACCAGTTATAAAAAATTAAAAAAATATAAAAAATGTAAAAAAGTATCACTTGCCATTGAAATAAAACAAACCATATGAAAACAACACAATTTATGGTCATTAAAACGACATCTTTTAAACTATTTGAAAAGGCAGCTTTAGGTACAGTACGTCCGCTACCATTTGCAGAATCCGGGAGCAAGTATATATTAACACTTCAAAAAAATCTTACGACATTTTTTGCAAGGTTACGCAGTTCGTCACCGCAAATCCTTGATTGTTGCTAAACAATTGAGTACATAAAGCCATTTGCAATTATGGAATCTCCGAAACAATCTTAACAGACTAAGGAAAAGATTTTATGTCTAAATAGTTTCAAGATACATCAAAATTATTCAAAATAAAACGTGTTAATTGCTAAGTAGGCCCATTCGATCTTATTAGATTAATAAAATTTCCAATATTGTTTTAAATTTTAAATGAATATTACCGAAAAGCGTCTGTTATCAGAAGTATATTTTCTATCTCTTCACTTGTTTATTCCGTTGTCGCAGGAATGCCATTCCAATGCGGTTTGACACTTTTATCACAGGATAACTCCCCTAAATTAGAATGGAAAGTAATAGCGGTTCTTCTAATCTTCCTGTTAACGATTCTCAAAACCTTGAAATTGGCGAGCATCTTGGGGGGGACGTATAAAAACGCGAATTTCAAACCGTATTTCATTTATTGTTATTAATAAGCAAGAATGTTTAAATGGTATTGACTATACTTCGCGACAATGCAAGCTTATAAATCGCTGAATAACTTTAAAGAAGCTTAACTTTGGAGTGGTTTTTACCAGTGTCCACCGAACGAACGTTTCTGCTTGATGTTCTCCTGCGTTAAACTATTAAAACTGTATCAGTAACAGCGAATAAAATTAAATTTAAGTTCGGATCACGAGTACCAGCTTTGATGTGAAGTTAGCAAATTAACATCACCAACAATTATTTGTTTATGCAAAATAAAAATTTATAACAGATCAAGAAGACATTCAAGTGAAACCCAGTTCAGGTCAGGAGTGCTATAAACTAAGATTAAATAATAACAATAAGCTTGCAGAGCAATTTCGGTAATTAAGAAATCAATCAATGCTGCAGATGGACAAAATATCGTTACAAAAATTCCATATTTCCACAATTTTCCGAAAAGAAGGTAAAGACTAAAGTCAAAATGTGGTATTCAAATTTCAATTAAGCTTTTGGGTAAAGCTTTAAAGAATATGTAACAGAATTAATCAACTTTGCTTTTTTAAGTTGAAAATATACCAAAATAGATATTTATTCGATCAACAAACGAAAAAGTTTCTCTGCGGCACATTTGCTTTAAGTAGGCTTAATTATTGTGACACCCTTTCCTTATATAATTCCTTCGTGCAATAAAAATAGAATTCAGAGCTCTCAAAATTGTTGTATTTGTATCGTTTGCCGGATTCGAAAGGATGATAGTATTAGTCATGTATGCAACTTATTAAACTAGATTAAAATAGATAAAAGCAGACGATTTTCTTTATTTTAAAATTGTAGTCACCAAAACTCATAGCTACTTGCACGATAAAATTGCATATAGAACAGATATTCATAATTTAAATTCTTTGTTTGAGGGCCTATTAATACGGCCATAGCACGACACACAGTTGTTCAAGAGATTCCTTTTACACACAACTATAGTAAATATGGACATAGATTGTCCAATTTCAGTTTTATCCAAATTATTTGGAATTGTTTGTCGGAACGATAGATGATGAATCGTCTTCGTTCTTCCGGTACTTTGCCATGCGTGTTTTTTTCGCTCACACTTTTGCAGTACCTGTACTTGCACTGATGCTTTTTATCTGTCTTGTACGTAAATAAATGAAAAGGTTAATGTTAAGTACGTATAAACTTTAATACCCAGCAGTATTAAAAAAATTGTAATATGCGGGGGGCAATCTCTAACAAAATATATAATTATTGATATTTAAATAAATATCACTCCTTACATTTATTCTTTCTAAAAATTTAATCCTTTTTTTTCGATAATTGCATTGACGTATCGTACTTATAAATAATTAGCGTCCACCTATCGATAATACACAGAATTGAGCTAACTCAATGACACTCAAATATTTATATTTATGCAAATCAATAAAAATAAAACACTTGAAAGTTTTGAAGAAGTGAATAATAAGCACTTAATATATGCCAAACAAGGTCAACTTAAACCCACTAATTGACAACTTACAATTCAAGCGTAGAGTCAATTGTAAAAGATGTAATCTGAGGTTAAAGATGGTTTTTTACTGCGCTTATTGAATAGACGAAATTATGAAGGTTGTTTTTTTTGTCAAATATAGTTAAGTAATCCTTTCAAAAGGAATTTGATCGCAGATACCACAAAGTATAAAACAATTTAACCTCAGAAACCCACACATATATCCTGTATCTTTTAATTAGCACGCTTTGGTATTAAATGTTGTGTACTGAGAGATGTAGGTAGGTATACGCAAACGTTCTTTTGTAATTGGTGGCTTTTGTTGTTACTTTCATTGAAACTAATTTCCGCATTTATTGTGATGTGTTTGTAAAAAAGAAAGAATCGTTTTACCTTCGCTGGTGGATATTTATCAGCGAAGATAATATAATTCTTTCTTTTTTGCAATCACATCGCTATAAAACTTAAGAAAAGAATTACTTACAAATCCTGAAGAACACGGGTTGGGTTGGGGAACTTTTATCCATATCACCTATTTGAATTAAACATTTTCAGATTTCTCCAATTGATACTTTTCCAGATATCGTCGACGCATTCGATGAGACAGCTTCTGTAATAAGCATCATATCCCTCTAAGTAACTCAACTTTTATACTCGTAAAAAATCTTCATTTTTATACTTACTATTAAATATTCACAAAAAATGTATAATTCTAAATAAATAAATAACATGAAAAGTAACTATTATTCAACTTCTAACAATCATGAGAAAGTAAAGATGACAAACAATGGAAGATATGCTCTTGCATTTTGATCAATTGCAATTGTAATTTGCACCTACCGCAATGTATATTAAATTTATTAATCTTTTAGAACAACAAGAATGACACTGTGGAGATGTAGGTAGATAAACGTAAATTTTTGACATATTCTAGCAGGCAAATGAATAAGTACATAAGTAATTAGCAAATGTTAAAACGCGTTGTAAACAAGCCAAATAATTATATAACGTGGAAAAATTATGACTCCGTACATTAGTGAGTTGGAAACACGTGCAAGCCATAAGTGAAAAATAGGTAACTACATGCAAAAGAATACGTTCATAGATATTTACTTTGTTGGAAAAAGTACCGTGGAATATTTAAAAATATGTAGTTGTGCTTGAAATAAACGTAAGATCGTACATACCTGGCAAGCTTTAAAAGGCGTATGCACCCAGATGGGCCGTCACCACATTCAAAAGAAATAGATGAATTTTGCGCATGTGCAGTGACAATAATAATAATAATATCTTTATTTCAACCGTATAACTGCAGTAAATGCAACACATATATGAAGAAGAAAACGTCAACAAACATATGTATATAGTGTGCCCCGGATGGAGTTGACAAGATGAAAGAAATTTTATTATCAATTTTACTATGAAATGTTATTCTTTATGAGAAAAATCTGCCTTTGAAAGAAATTAATCTACCGTTAGAGCCGAGATTAGATATACAGGGTGTTAGTAAATAAGGAGAACCTAAAAGTTCCCCAAATGGGAAGTGCTATTATTTATTTATAATTTGGTATTTGTTATTTTAGACGAAATGTTTATGGCAAACACATTTGTTTCGCGATATCTCCCAATTAATTACCTTTAATTTACATTTGTTCATAGCTTTCTGCGGAATTTTGTAAGATCAAATCGTCAGTCCATGAAAATTTAAATCAACAAGTTTATCTGCGTCTTTTTGAGGACTTCCTGTTAACATTTCTTGATATTATGAAGCAAGAAATGCGATGCTACGTTTTTTGGTAGCAAGACAAGTTCCCTGCTCGTTTCACACTTCTACTACTGCATTGGTTGACACATCGCTTCGAAGGAAGATGGATGGGAAGATATGGTCCAATTAATTTCCCTGCTAGATCTCCTGATTTTGCGCAACGTCTCCAAAGACGGGTACGTCTCATACGAGTAACGTTCCAGACAGCAACAGATTCGTTACTAGATGTTATCCATTTTCCGGTTTGTTGAATTTTAACTAGAATGACTTCGTAAAAATGTCCATCCTTCAAATAGTCCAGGTGATCTGGAATTCATCTCTTTTATGAGCCGCAGGTAAGATCTAATTTAGCAGAAATGAGGAGTTACACACTGAACCTAGGGGACAAGAAATAATTCAAGAGAATTGATAAAAATGCTACATCATTTGCACAAATTATTATAACAACTGAAGATAATTATTATAATCTTGCTTTTTGCAAATTCAAACAAAACGTTAATTCAAACGAATTTTTCATTAATTCATCAATTACAGCATTGCGTTCAAATACGAAAATATTATTTCTTAGGTTTTAATCCTCACTCCGCTCTTAGAAAAATGATTTCTAAGTAACAGCAAACATTATTAGCAGAAAACAAAAAAAAAAACATTGAATTTTCACAAAAAAAATACGAAATTAAATGAAATTGTTGAAGTCATCAGTAATTATACTTTAATTTTTTTTATACAGTGATTTAGCTTTAAAACAACAAACTGTTATTAGCATCAATTTATTTATTTTTCAGCTTCTGTTCGAGTTGGCAAACATTATCCCGGAAAGTCAATAAGGCACATAAACGTAAAACACCATGTAATTAATAATTATATTCGTATTTCTATGAATTATGCATTCCTTTTTTCAATACTTGTCGGTATTTGTTTATTATATCAAGGGTACTTATGATTGAGCGTCACTGAAGACACGATACTTATTAACGTCAGGTTACGTAAGTTAAAAGTCAACAGTATTGCCGTAAAAACGTCATTGTCACTGTAAAATAACGTCTTGGTGAATTCCACCTGGAGATAAACAAAGTGAAGTAGTTTGCACATAATGCCAGATGTTCGTCATTTCCATCCACGAAAGAAAATAATTTATTGTAATGTTGATATTGGGCGTACGTGCAATTATTTTTCTGCGTTATGCCATCACGTACCGTTTAAATATAAGTTATAAGAATTGAAATAATAATAGTAAATTTCGTTATTTAAATTCTGGCATTTCAATGATTTACATTATTAAATTTGTAATAAAAAAGGATAATTTAGAGGTATTGATAAGAACACAACAAAAGTATTTAAATCAAGATTGCAGTTTACATTAAGAAGCTGTTTAAGTGTACAATGCTTTGTAAATTAATCTTAAAATTACAAAATTAAACAAAATGAGAGCAAAATGTTGTTATTTTGCTGCAGTGACCTCCATCGAATTGAAGGCGATCGTTTCAAAGATCAAATATAGATCCTTCTCGAGTTCTCGAGCAAATTGTTAAAAGTAATTGTTTCTAGCATTGACTAGTATTACCAACACCTGAATCGTAGCATCTGAATTCAGAATTGAAAAAGTACTTAAAATATACAAAAAAAGGAAACTTAAATGAGCCAGCTACAGACCATTTCTATATTGCGTGTATTCTCCAAAGAATTTGAAACAGTTTTTGATAAGAATAGCGCCATTAGCAACTGTTAGCAAAGACAAATCCATACAACTTGATTGACACAAATAATGAACACAATTCTTGCTGCAATAGACAACGCGGATCACGTATATTGGACACGTTGCTATCCAAGCAAGACGTGTGATATGGCGGATCACAAATTGTTAATGGAAAAGTTATGGTACGGAACACGTGACAATAGCCACGCACTGTCAGCGTTAACAGGCCGCAATATGTCGAAATGGAGTCTCGTAAATCTGAAATAATAACTAAAATAACTACAGGATGTGGTGTTCCTTAAGGAACTCAATAAACAAAATTTTCGGTCTTCATCTCAGCAGAGGTGAAGGATAGCCTTATGCTAGTCCCACATAAACGAGTTGGCCAGAGAATTGGTATAGTGTGCGAAGAATACAAAATGTACCTACTTACGAAACTGCTAGAATAGAATATTTTACGAATTTCCACTTTGTTATGACTTGTAGAGTTTAGTTCTGGGGCCTGTACGCGGAGGTCAAGCGTATTTTTACTCTTCTTGTAAGAGTGGGTTTAGCCAAGAAGAAATATTTTTCTTAAGAAATAATTACGATACGCGCTGTAAAGACATGGGATGCAAGCAACACAAAGCGACTTCTGGAGAGTCTTAACTCTAAATTTCTTAAAATTTACTTGCTCGGATGTTTAAAAAGTCTAATATGAGCAGTTCGCTGACATACTTAAGAAACATCCACCAAGTCAAGCATTTTATGCAATCGACGAATTTTTTGACTAGTCTAAATATTTATTTGTTTCTCATGTAATATATGATTTATCTGCAGGGGTCACAGGGCGAGCTTACGTTAGCCGTACACTGCCGTTCAGAGAAGTTCGGTCAGTTAGTAAAAAACATGAAAAGGTTATAGAAACAAACGAAACTAAAAACAAAATGCAATTTTATTGTATGTACA